>JADBJO010000199.1:810000-815000 GCA_016801955.1 Conus betulinus
ATGTGAGGAAAACAAAGCGGGAATGGTGTGGAGGACAGCGGTATGTGAGGAAAACAAAGCGGGAATGGTGTGGAGGACAGCGGTATGTGAGGAAAACAAAGCGGGAATGGTGTGGAGGACAGCAGTATGTGAGGAAAACAAAGCGGGAATGGTGTGGACAGCGGTATGTGAGGAAAACAAAGTGCGAATGGTGTGGAGGACAGCAGTATGTGAGGAAAACAAAGCGGGAATGGTGTGGACAGCAGTATGTGAGGAAAACAAAGCGGGAATGGTGTGGAGGACAGCAGTATGTGAGGAAAACAAAGCGGGAATGGTGAGGACAGCGGTGTGTGAGGAAAACAAAGCGGGAATGGTGTGTGGACAGCGGTATGTGAGGAAAACAAAGCGGGAATGGTGTGAGGACAGCAGTATGTGAGGAAAACAAAGCGGGAATGGTGTGGACAGCAGTATGTGAAGAAAAAAAAGCGGGAATGGTGTGGACAGCAGTATGTGGGAGGAAAACAAAGCGGGAATGGTGTGGAGGACAGCGGTGTGTGTGAGGAAACAAAGCGGGAATGGTGTGGACAGCAGTATGTGAGGAAAAACAAAGCGGGAATGGTGTGGAGGACAGCAGTATGTGAGGAAAACAAAGCGGGAATGGTGTGGGCAGCAGTATGTGAGAAAAACAAAGCGGGAATGGTGTGGGCAGCGGTATGTGAGGAAACAAAGCGGGATTGGTGTGGAGGGCAGCAGTATGTGAGGAAAACAAAGCGGGAATGGTGTGTGGACAGCAGTATGTGAGGAAAACAAAGCGGGAATGGTGTGGACAGCAGTATGTGAGGAAAACAAAGCGGGATTGGTGTGGAGGGCAGCAGTATGTGAGGAAAACAAAAAGCGGGAATGGTGTGGACAGCAGTATGTGAGGAAAACAAAGCGGGAATGGTGTGGAAGACAGCAGTATGTGAGGAAAACAAAGCGGGAATGGGTGTGGAGGACAGCGGTATGTGAGGAAAACAAAGCGGGAATGGTGTGGTGGGAAGACAGCAGTATGTGAGGAAACAAAGCGGGAATGGTGTGGAAGACAGCAGTATGTGAGGAAAACAAAGCGGGAATGGTGTGGAGGACAGCAGTATGTGAGGAAAACAAAGCGGGAATGGTGTGGAGGACAGCAGTATGTGAGGAAAACAAAGCGGGAATGGTGTGGACAGGCGACGAGATCAAGCGGACTCCCAGAAACCCTCCCTCCAAGGGACAGTGGCAGAGGAGACGAGAAAGAGGTGGGCAGAGACGAGAAAGAGGTGGACAGACGAGAAAGAGGTGGACAGACGAGAAAGAGGTGGACAGACGTGAAAGAGGTGGGCAGACGAGAAAGAGGTGGACAGACGAGAGAAACGAGAAAGGTGGGCAGACGAGAAAGAGATGGGCAGACGAGAAAGAGGTGGACAGACGAGAAACGAGAAAGGTGGGCAGACGAGAAAGAGATGGGCAGACGAGAAAGAGGTGGACAGACGAGAAACGAGAAAGGTGGGCAGACGAGAAAAAGAGGTGGACAGACGAGAAAGAGGTGGACAGACGAGAAAGGTGGACAGACGAGAAACGGCGAGGAACATGAGAGGCGAGCTAGGACAGCAAAAAAAAAACAAAAACAAAAAAAAAAAACAAAAAAAACAACACAAAAAAAAAAAACGAAACAAAAAAAAACAAAACTTGGGCGAATGACAAAAATTCAAACTGACAAGGTGACCATTTCTGCAAGCTTTTCTTGCTGTTGAAGGGTCAGCGCCTTGGTCATTCATTACCTGTACCGATCAAAAAAAACGCAGGCTAATTACATTTCGAGCGCCAGTCACCAGACAGTCACAACTGTCGGCAATTTTCTCTCGCAGGCGAGGAGGCAGCCCCAAGGCCGTGTAGAGAACTCTCGCCTTTTGCTAGCCCCGCTTGCTGTTAGGGCGTGGCATGAAACGCTCACACGCGCCTAGCCAACGAGCACTCCCGCCACCTCGCCTCCATGAAACGGGACACCGGCATTCACCCACGACCATCCGAGAGGGAGGTAACTGGAAAAGTATACAGATGTATCACTGCAGCGCCCCCACGATTCTGGTAGTAAACGTACTTGGTTTTTTTTTCCCGAACGGGTTTCTAGTAGAACAGGTATTTGACCAATCACAAGCTAGCACCACAAGCAAGAAAGACAAGCAAACCAAATGACTATAATAATTCTTCCTCTCCACGTGTGTGGTGGGAAAGTTGCGGCCCTTTGCCTGCGACGGTCCGTGTCACTAGAACAAGCTCAACTGGTTTTCCACCGAGCTGAATCACAGTGAATTCTGCGAGGACTGGATATCTGACAGTGTGAAACAGCTGTTCACTTGCTCTTCATGACTGCCGATAATAAATCGATAATTTAACATGTCAAGATCGCTCTTGATGTAAAACTGATCACTTAATCGATACTTCATCATATAACAAGTCTTTCAGTCGTTTGCGAACGGAGTTTTCATCTGAATTTCCCCCCTTCTTTACAGATTAAAAGGCCCCATCATTTCATGACGAGAGATACCGATTGACTCTGTGAATAAAAATTTGAAAACAATTTTAATGAAGAACTGTTTAAATTTAATCTCTCTCTCTCTCTCTCTCTCTCTCTCTCTCTCTCTCTCTCTCTCTCATACACACACACGCAAGCACGCACACACGCACGCACGCACGCACACACACACACACACGAAATTTTGAAAAAAACAAACAGAGAGAGAGAGAGAGAGAGAGAGACGGATGCAAAGGACCCCCGGAATCAACACCCTACCACACAGGAAACACAAGCGCGCAGGGCCGATGCCATTCAGTCTCTTCGTGGCTCGTTCTCTACCCCCACCCCCCCACCCCCAGGGCCGGGTCACGTCAAAGCAGTGGTCAGTCTGTGTCCAGTCACGCACGACGCTGCAGATACTTGGCTGTCCCTACACCTCAGGGTCGCAGGAGTGACCTGGAGTCCGGTCTATTGACATGGGGCTGAGTGGGATTTGTTTGGACAGGGCTTGATTTCTTTATGGAGTGGACAAGGCTGCACGGAAGTGGGGTAGGAGGGGGTCGGGTGGGGTGTGGGGTGTGGGTAGATGGCGGGTTAGCTTCTGTGTTGTACCCCTACACCTGCCTCCCCTTACCCCCCCCCCCCCCCCCATTCTCTCTCGAATCACGCCGATTCCACGTACGCCTGAAAGTCTGGAACACTAAAGAATGACATGTCCGGCCCCTTTCTCACACCTGACACTTAACGTTTTACCAGCACTGAACATACCCGCCCATGTGATGTCGCTGACAGAAGTCACCGTCATCAACAGACACAAAACATTCACATTTTTTTTCTGTTTTGTCACGTGTACATAGCATTGTGATAGAGAAAAACGCGTTCCAATCGGTTCAGGGCTTAATACTGTCCGATGTCCGAATCGTGTAGTTAAAGGCTGTGTACACATTGGAAGCGGTGGTTCCCTTGTTCTTTCCCTCCAAGCGTTTTCGTTTGCTTCCCGTTTACGACAGAACTCGTTAGCGACATAACATACGTCTATTCTTGCTCATGCCTTTAACATTCACAGAACGCAAATGAATGTCTGTTGATGGGTTCCATGGAGATGAACCCGCTTCTGTCAGTCAGTCTGTCTGTTTGTTTGTTTGTTTGTCTGTCAGTAGGAACGCGCAAAAACTGCTCAACCGACTTTGACGAAACTTGGTGGAGAGACTGAATGTGGTTCAGAGACGAAGCCATCAACTTTTCGTGCGGATCCGCGTCAAAGAACGAATCCATGATCCGTTTACAGTAAGGTTATTACTTACTTTGAACTGAACGCACACAGTAGGAGGGTAGTGTTCACAAACTGATCACCATCCCTGAGTAACACGTGATCCTGGAATACTGGAGGGTTTTGTTGAGGTAAATGTTGACGTCACGCATTTCCAAATGTTATCATAAACATAAAAACACATGGGAGGTAACTCCTTCAGTACGTGCCTACTATTACTTCCCCTGGCGGCGATTGACCGGCGGACTCAGGATGTTTATCTTGGCGGATGGTCTCCGAAGGACCCTGGGTTTTATTCACCATTGAACCCGTTTTTTTAGCCTCCCCCCCCCCCCCCCCCCCCCCCCCCCCCCCCAATTTCTCCGCTTCCCACGCGCCCTCTGCTGCCTGCCCCCCTTTCATTGTCCTGATCTTCCTCCAAGTCCCTGTCCTCTCCACGTCCTCTTCTGCTCCATCCCTGACCCCCCCCCCCCCTTCTCCCTCCCCTCTTTCCTCTCTTGTGCAGTGGGATGGTCTTTCTATTTTGATAGTTTTACTTGTATGTAGCCACGCGCGCGTCTGTGATTGTGAGAGAGAGAGAGAGAGAGAGAGAGAGAGAGAGAGAGAGAGAGAGAGAGAGAGAGAGAGAGAGAGAGAAACTCGAAATCTTTAATGAGGGTAAATAGATAAGCTGGAAGCTTTTTTACACTATGCCCTCAAAAATGACAATAAACAAAAAGGAACAATTACATCGATTGACAAAATTAAACACAGCAATAAGAAAAAAACTACATTTTTTAAAACAGAAAATAGTAAGCAATCTCACTATAACGTACACACACACACACACACACACACACACACACACACACACACACACACACACACACACACACACAAACTGGACATACGTAAACATCACATAGGCATACATTAAACATTTCATAAGTCAATCATGTCATATGGCTTATAGCACACCGACCACGAAGGCCAACTCAGGGCTGCTACACACTTGTTTTGTGTCAAAGGAACATCAAACTGGGGGAGAATATACAGTTAGTGAAACATAATTTACAAATGGTCTATACGGTATTTGAAATATGCTTTTTTAAACGATGTTAAACTATTTTTCTGTTTTAAATGTGTAGGTATTACATTCCATAATTTACTACCAGAGTAAATAAGGGATGACTTGAAAAGATCTGTTCGTGGTCGAGGGGTATGTAGGATATTTTT
>JADBJO010000199.1:820000-822500 GCA_016801955.1 Conus betulinus
TCTACTCTCGCCATTTTTTAAAGCCAAATGGCATACTGTTGTAACACAGCGTTCGGACCTGTTGTCCACTCATCTTTTGCCGATCTGGAGAGAAGAAGACTTCTTCGATTATGTCGTGTGATAACTGGACGACCTAAGCCAAGAACACTAACCACACGTCGCGATCAATATTTCACAGGTTTGCGTGATCCGCATTTTGTATTGACCTGCACTGTTGTCCTCAAGACCAGCCTCAAAGTTTGCTCTCTCTCTCTCTCTCTCTCTCTCTCTCTCTCTCTCTGTATGCCTATCTGGCCGCCAGCTTGCCTCTGCCTGCCTGCCTGCCCTCTCTCTCTCTGATGCACTTAACTCTATAGATCGCTATAGATCTTGACACTACTCATAAGCCGCAGAGAGGGCTTTGTCTCGCTTATGTCATTTCGTAATGGGGGGCCAGAGCGCGCCTCCCTCCCTCTCTCTCTCTCTCTCTCTCTCTGTATGTGTGTACCCTTGTGTGTGAGTGCGCGCGTGCGCATGCATGCGTGTGTGTGTGATGGGGGGAGGGGGAAGGGGACGCCATGGAGTAAACCGTGCAGGCTGTATATGAGGGATCGGGGCTAGGGAGGGATGGGATAGGGTAGAAGTAAACATGATATAGCTGTAATATGTTAAAGGGATGATGTTAGAGCAATTCGTCAACAAAATATATTGGGTTTTATGTTCCGACTTTTTTTTTCTTTTCTTGATCTTTTCGGTTGTTTTTTTTTTTTTTTTTTTTAATTACCCAATTAATTTTGCCCTCCCTTATTTCAAGGATCAAGGTATCCGTAAGCAAGAAGATACTTCTTCTTCTTCTCTCTCCTCCCCTCTCTCTCTCTCTCTCTCTCTGTGCCCCCCCCCCCCCCCTTCCTCTGTGTTTGTGTAACGCGCGCAGGTTTGAGGTAGCGGTGAAAACGAGTGACAATGACACAAGATTACCTGTCAAAAAGGAGACAATGATCTGCCCTTCTCTCCCTCTGTCTCCAGCGTAAGTTCCAAGGCTCTGAGAGTTTTCCCGGGAAGTCAGAGACCCCGGGAGGGAGTCAACGCCTTTGTTCAGTTCGGCCAAACAGCAGGGAAGGAGTCAGACACCCCGGATGGAAGCCAGCGCCTTTGTTCAGCTCGGTCAGACAGCAGGGAAGGAGTCAGACACCCCGGGTGGAAGCCAACGCCTTCGCTCAGCTCGATCAGACAGCAGGGAAGGAGTCGGACACCCGGGTGGAAGCCAACGCCTTCGCTCAGCTCGATCAGACAGCAGGGAAGGAGTCGGACACCCCGGGTGGAAGCCAACGCCTTCGCTCAGCTCGATCAGACAGCAGGGAAGGAGTCGGACACCCGGGTGGAAGCCAACGCCTTCGCTCAGCTCGATCAGACAGCAGGGAAGGAGTCGGACACCCCGGGTGGAAGCCAACGCCTTCGCTCAGCTCGATCAGACAGCAGGGAAGGAGTCGGACACCCCGGGTGGAAGCCAACGCCTTCGCTCAGCTCGGCCAGACAGCAGGGAAGGAGTGAGAGACAAGACAGATACCATTTGCTGGGACGACGGGAACAGGTCAAGATCTTCCGCCTGAGGACTGGACACAATCGCCTGCTCCACCACATGCACACAAAATTTGGCATTGGACAGAGTGGAGAGTGCCCTTGTGGCGAGGGACCAACGACAACCGACCACATCCTTCAAGACTGTGCGACGCATGCAGCATCCAGAAGGAAGTACTGGCCAACGCCGACAGCAGTGGAAGCCAAGCTGTACGGCACCCTGGAGGAGCTGCGGTGGACGGCAGCCTTCATCGAGGACACGGGCTGCTCATCTAGAGGGAGCTGGAGGCGAACGAGGAAGAAGGAAGGAGGGTCTCTGCCCCAGGAAGCCAACGCCTTCGCTCAACTCGGCCAGACAGCAGGGAAGAGCAGGCATAGTTTTCAATCATCAGGTCACTGAAGGAATAAAAAGGTTGATTTTTTTACGCTGACCAGAAACTGAATAGTGTCCACCCAGGATCTGGACCGATCCTGCAGAACTAGTTTAACATCTAGTATTACGGGTCTCTTTTTTTCAGTGAGGAAACCACTGAGGATGACACCCGTTTTGCAGTTTGTTCATTGACCGGCTAGAGGCCATCCAGCCCAAGCCGTGCTGTGTGACCTTGAAGGGGGTTGTGCACTGGGTGGATATGGTGACCTTGACGGTGACAGTCTATTATGCATGTTTTTTAGCGAGCACGTGAAACACATTGTAGAGAATAAGGATGGTGCTGTAATTTGTTAAGCCCACCACTCTGCCGCTGTTATCAGGGGTTTTGTGACATAATAATAATAATAATAATGAATACTTATATAGCGCCTATTCTCGGCTAGAGACCAAGCTCTAAGCGCTTCACAATCAACACTCGTTTACACAACGGGCTGCCTACCTGGGTAGTGCCGACTGAAGAGAGCTGCCAGCTGGCGCTTCATTCAGTCGTTTCCCGTGTCATCCAGTCAA
>JADBJO010000199.1:837500-847500 GCA_016801955.1 Conus betulinus
GGGGTGATGGGACAGAGAGAGAGAGCGAGAGAGCCGAGAGAGAGGGAGGGAGAGAGGAGAGAGAAGGAGAGAGGAGAGGAGAAAGAGAGAGTCAGAAAGAGAGATAGAGGGAGAGACAGGGAGTCACACACACACACACACACACACACACACAGGAGAAGAGAGAGAGAGAGAGAGAGAGAGACAGAGGAGAGAGGAGAGAGACACCACACACACCAAGAGAGAGAGAGAGAGTTGAGAGAGAGAGAGAGAGAGAGGCAGACAGAGTGCCCTGAGTGTCAGAGAGAGAGAGAGAGAGAGAGAGAGAGAGAGAGGACAGAGAGAGAGACAGAGAGAGAGACAGAGAGACAAGACAGAAAGAAAGACACACACACACAGGACCACACACACACACACACACACACAGACACACACACAGAGACAGAGAGACACAGAGAGAGAGAGAGAGAGAGAGAGAGGAGAGAGAGAGAGAGAACGGGGAAGGGGCCGGGGTGGGGGAAGGAGAGCGGCCAGACACAGATCGATGACGGACACCCCTGGAGAATTTCTGACAACTCTTTAACAAAACATGCTCTGTCCACTTCTGACAGCCAATGGGACCCCCCCACCCCCACCCCCCACACATCCACCCCCCACCTCATTCCGTTTCCAGAAAAGAGTAATGCGTCTTGAACCCCACCCCCCCCCCCCCCTAAAAAAAAAAAAAAACCCCAATAAAGGGTTCTATTCATAGAACAGAATTGAATGGCACTCCTATACTGGTAGAGCACGGTTCAGTGTTTACACTTCATATTTACATGTTAACGTCGTCCTCCCCCCCCCTCCCCCCTCCCCCTCTCCCCCACCCCTTGTCTACTCTATTTTCTGTATAGATCTTCGCTCAGTGTTTGTCATAGTGATTGCGGAGCTGTGTGCCTGTGCTAGTTTTCTACCTACTGCTTGTTTGCTCTACATAATTTTATGTCTGCGTGTGTGTGTGTGTGTGTGTGTGTGTGTGTGTGTGTGTGTGTGTGTGTGTGTGTGTGTGTGTGTGTGTGTGTGTTTGCGCGTTTGTATGTGTGTGTGGTGTGTGTGTGTGTGTGTGTGTGTGTGTGTGTGTGTGTGTGTGTGTGTGTGTGCGTGCATTATGTGTGTAAGCATACATGTGCATGCATATGCATGCATGCATGCATTCATGCACATGTCTGTATCTACTATGTACATATGAATGTAATGTATGTACGTATGCATGCATGCGTGTAGAAGCTCCCACTGCCTCGGTCCACTTGCCCATGCTGCACCCTGAAGCAGACAGAAGGAAGTCCTCTTCGGGGGAGGGGGGGGGGGGGGGGGGGTCAGATCAGGTCCACCAAAGAAAACCACCAGTCACACCCCAGGTCTTTTTCCCCCTGTTTAAGTGGGTCTCTGTTCTTGTATAGTAAACAAGAAGGCAGCGGGCAGGGCGCGCATACACACATGACAAATTACAGAACAAAACATTCTTAATTGTCTTGTGATTCGTTTGTCTACATTTCTTTTTAGGCTGTGTGCTGTTACTAAAATTTGAAATTTGTTTAGGTTTCCGCCTGCAGTCGCCTCCCCTTGCAGCTAAAGAACAAAAGCAGCAGCAAAAAAAACGAAGAGGGGAAAAGAAAGGAAAAGAAAGGAATAGAGGGGAAAAAAGGGGATAGGGAAATAAAGGGCGTTTGCACTAGCTGCCTGTCAATAACAACACGAACCAACAAAGAGAACAATGCATCTGACACCTTTACACAGTTCATAATGTGTAGAGACGAAGTCCTGGCTAAATAGGATTAAAAAAAAAAAACGCTATCAAGTCTACCACCTTACATCAGAAAACATGGTCAGAAATAGAATACTATCATTCCCAGGGAGGAACATTTCCATCCTGACTTCTAGTCCCAGTGTACAGTGCAGGGGACACGTGACCCGGGATGTTCTATTGAACCATACGTTCAGCCCGTGTAGCATTCATAGCCCGGTGCGCTGGCATCTGCTCAAAGGACACCAATGACAGTCTGTCCAAGCTTAGAACTGAGTGATCAAATGGCCGTTCTGAAGTCTGGTAAACACCCACGCGCTTCTACTATGTGCCGACGGAATCGGACCACCACCTTCCACCCATATCAGTATTATTGTTCCACCCTGTTCCCATGTGCTCAATCCACAATGCTCATCAGGCATCAAACGTCACAACACTAAAAGTCCACCACAGAATGTCCATCAGCAATACAACATACAGGCGCGCATGGTGCATGAGAGTTGTGACTGCTTATCTTTCAAAAGAAAACAAACAAACAAACAAACAAACAAACAAACACAACAAGGTGGGAAACAAGAGGAAGACGGATGCCCCACCTTTGCAAAAAAAAAAAAAAAATAAAAAATAAAAAAAATTTTTAATGTGGAAGAAAATAGAATGTTGGAGGGAAAAAATTCTCAATCAATCTATAAAAACAAAGAAACAAACCAAAAATGCTCATCAGGTCGCCCCCCCCCCCCCCCCCCCCCCCCCCCCCCCCCCCCCCCCCCCCCCCCCCCCACCCCCCCAGTTCCACATCCAAAATTACAAACAGTCCATGAATTTGATTTGAAGTAAAAGTACGTGGAAATATGTGCTTCATGTGTGGATCCTTAAGCGGGAATGAAAGGAAGACAAGCAGAACCGAAATGAGTGCATGCGAAAACGATGAAGGGTACATAAGGAGAGAGAGAGAGAGAGAGAGAGAGAGGAGAGAGAGAGAGAGAGAGAGAGAGAGAGAGAGAGACAGAGAAACAGTTATACGCTCCAGTCAAAGGCAATGCCCAAATCACCTTGCTATGGACTGTACCTACGTTTCTGGTCGTTTGATATGCGTGTGTACGAGAACAGAATATGTCGACGGGAAACAAATCACATAATTAGTCACAGGAACCGTGCAGTTTGCTCACGTTGAATGAACTGAGCCAACAACGACTGATTCATTCGTCTTGGAGGACAGACGGGTCAACGGCGTCCTACGTGGGGGCATTGTGAGGGCATATGCCTCACAGATGTTTGGTTGATTGGTTGGTGGTGGTGGTTGGTTGGTTGGTTGGTTGGAATGACACAAAAAAGGTCAGCGTTAGAAAGATCACGACTGGCTTGTGAGAGGCATTGAAAACATCCAGAGACTTTTTCACCCAACAGATTAGGGACACACAGCTTTTGTTTGTTTGTTTGTTGTTTGTTTGTTTCGTTCTTTTCAAACCGAGAGGTGCACAAGCATAATCTGTACTGTGTATTTCGACGTGAGGTCGCGGAGACTGTGAAGGTTTTGTGCCTTAGCTGAGCCAAACCCAGGAACAACAGCTGCGTGTAGGACTGTGAGGACAACGGCAGGTCGTACCTTCATTTCCGAAGATAAAGGTTTTTTTTTCTTTTCAAAGGCATTTCTATACGTGCAACCAAACATGAACTTATCTTTTAAAGTAATTCTTAACATGAACAGGCCCGGTCAAACCTTTGAAAAGTTTAACGGTGGGAAAAACAAATACATGAAATCAGTCTATATATTATGATGATAGTGTCAAACGTAGAATAACCGAATGTATGATACATATACACAGCAGAATACAGATACCCAGTAGTACAGTGTGCACAGTTCTGGCACAGCCAGCACACACACACACACACACACACACACACACACACACACACACACACACACAGAGACAGAGAGAGAGAGAGAGAGAGAGAGAGAGAGAGAGAGAGAGAGAGAGAGAGAGACTGAGACCATTTACTGTCAGACTGTTATATAGTTGTATTGTACTACACACACACACACACACACACACACACACACACACACACACACACACACACACACACAGACTGACTGAAACCATTTACTGTCAGACTATTATATAGTTGTACTGATAGCACACACACACACACACACACACACACACACACACACACACACACACACACACACACACACACGATCTGGTACTCTCCCTTTGGAATGGGGGGCCCCACTGACTAACCCGAGTCTTCGCCAGGCTCAAAAACCCTCTGAAGACTGGAACATTTCCCCAGACTTCCTTTCCTGCCAGAGTGTTGAGATGCCCAGCCCATCAGATCCCTACGCCTCATTAATACCCATAGGGACCTTATAAATCGAACAACAGCAGCAAATGCATCCACCCACACTTCACCACTAGGCATATCCAAATTCAACAGCATAACATTTTTCGTATACAATGTAAAGTCCTAGGCTCATGCCCTGAAGGACCCCAGAAGGATATCATCCCTATATGGTAAACCCCATCCCAAGACTAATATGCCTACAAGGTCAGATCAGACTGAAAACCTGCCGATACCTCCTTTCACCTTTTCTGGTCTCTTCCAGAGTTCTTTCGCCTGGAACCACAGTGCCTGGCGCCGGCATTCTGACACAGTGGGCGGCCATGAGTCATCTGCCTCCACCCTCCACCTCACCAAACTGGCAGAGGTTTGCTTTACAACCTTACCAGACAAGTTCCCCACAGGCCAACAGACCACTACTGTCCTGAAGAGGAAGATGGATGAATCCGCCTTCATACCCCACAGAGCAGAGTTGCTGACAGCCAGAAAGGAACAGACAACAAAATCACGTACTTCCAACATGTAACCACCTATACAATGCTCCCATTGAATTGCATTTCCGGCTTCTGACAACTCAAGTCCAAATACTGGCCTTCTGGACTGGCTCAGCTTCGAGGTCTGGCAGAGCCATTTTTTACCGACTGGAAAAAAGGGGGAAGGCGGGCTCACTGGCAGCTTGAAATCCTCTGCGTGGAGCAGACGGGGTTCATCCCGCAGGTAGGGTGGCCCATCCAGGAGAAGACTGACTGATTGTAAACCTCCGTTGCCTTGTGGTCATACTTGTTTGTGGGAAAGGCTAGGGAGCAAACCTGCCAGAAAATGCAGAGTGGAGCCCCTAAGGTGGTGTGGTGACGAACTACGTCTTCATTCCGGCAGCTCCTGCAGCGTGGTCTTGGTGAAGACGTCATGCTCCACATCCCTCTTGGCTGTACCAGCCGGAGCGAGGGAGGAGTCGTGAAGGCTGCGCAATGCGCGGCGTTCCATTCACGTTTTTGCCAAGATTCAGTGACTCACTTTTCCTATGCTTTCCTAAGTCCTGGGGCGACGGTGAGTGGCGACGGTGGCAGGTGTAAGCTGGCACTGGGAGCCACTAGTCAAGAACCTGCACCCAGGCGGTCGTGGCAGGATGGTCGCTCTCTACCCGTTCGATGCAAGGGTAGGCTGGGCAGCCACCGCGTTAATCGACCAGCCCTCTTCAGGGACAGCACTGCTCCCCCCCCCCCCCCCCCCCCCGTCCCTCCGCTATGAAGAAAAGGGTCTAGAAAGGTGACCTAAACTAAACTTGCCTCAGCCTATACTGTCAGCACACCTCAGCTGAGTGGACATCTACAGTTGTGGTCGAAACCCAAAAGCAAGTTTCACACACGATCCAAGATCCATCCACAGCAAACGCACTCTTTGTGTTGGAGCCTGGCACCTCAGAATCCTTCTTAGACAGAAAGAACAGTGACAGAGCAGTACGGTGGGGTATGAACTGCAGTGATATAACATCGACGTCACATCTCTCAGCGACACGCTTAGCGCTCTGCAGGGAGTTTACGGGGGTTGGAGCTGGGTACACATTCTTTTGGTCAGGGAAGACACTGGATGGAGTCAACCGAAGCAAGCGCTGGCTATGCCATCCGTTCACTGTTGTCAAAAAAACTATAGTCTCTACCAAAGGGAATCAGAGACCGGCTGATGATGATGATGCTGCTGCTCCTCCCTCCCCCCCCCCCCTCCCCCCTCACCCCTTGAAAGGAAAGACCCAACCAGCATTCATCAGCACAGAGCCTTCAGCATGAGCCACACCCAAGACAGCTAAGAACTGTTCGGGCAGAACGTCACGAGTCTAACACATTCAGTGCACAAGACGACAAGGTCCGGCTTGTGGGGGACTTCAATGGCCGTGTTGGCAGAGACTCCCAGTTTTGCCCCGATGTCTTCGGACCTCGTGACGTAGGACAGAAGTAAAACGGGCAGCTGCTCCTAATATTCTCCATCGAGCATGAGCTGGCCACCATCCCACACTTGTACCAGCTGCCGGACATCTGAAAGGTCACCCATCCAACGCTCCAACAATGGGCGCCTGCTTTGCTGTGTAAACACCAGTTCTCGTGGTATCCAGAACGCACGCATGACGACGGCAAGGGCGGGAACTGACTGCCGGACCGGGCTCCTGTTTTCCAGACCCAAGCTGTCTTCCTCTATCCCCAGCACAGTTCAGCTTCATAAATGGATGGCCAGAAACGTTGCGATCCTGAAACAATGGAAATCCTCGTGATTAACCTCAAGGAATCTGATCGACTTTTTACCTACTGAAACTGAACAGAGGAAAGCGTGGGACCAGCTTCTGGAGTGCCTTCTACGATTCAGCCAAACCAAGGTCAAGGGCACCCAGGACGTAAACACCAGGACTGGTTTGACAGAAACAATCTAGAAATCGGTTGTCTACTAAAACAGAAGCAGGAACCTTTCACCAGCTGGCTACTTGAGATTGGTCCACCCACAAACATGACCGTCTCGCACAATTCAGAGGCAAAGACAAAAGTGAGCTGCGACCATTAAAGGACATGTGGTGGGAGGCTAAGGCTGCAGGATCAGATCAGTATTCAGGCACGCACAACTCCGAGAATTCTTTGCTAGCGTACGTAGAGGACGTGCAAGGCGTTTCCTCTAACGTCGTGGCGTCTGTTCGATAGCAGCCTCCTGACAGAGAACAGTGACACAGTCCACTGATGAAGTGAACACTTCTGTCAGCTGCTGGCCAGACTATCCCACATCAGTCAGCAGGTAATCCAGTTCTCCTACTAGCAGACTACCTTGATCTCAGCTTGCAGCATGGACATAGAAGTGACGAACAGACTTGCAAGGGCGTCTGCCTCTTTCAGCAGGCTATGGCAGCGAGAGTGTGGCATGAAGGTGACATAGAGGCAGGGACTATGGCAGTGTGGCATGAAGGTGACATAGAGGCAGGCTATGGCAGTGTGGGATGGAGACATAGAGGCAGACTATGGCAGTGTGGGATGAAGGAGACATAGAGGCAGGCTATGGCAGGGTGGGATGGAGACATAGAGGCAGACTATGGCAGTGTGGGATGAAGGAGACATAGAGGCAGGCTGTGGTAGTGTGTGTGATGGAGACATAGAGACAGGCTATGGTAGTGTGGGATGGAGACATAGAGGCAGGCTATGGCAGTCAGTGTGGGATGAAGGAGACATAGAGGCAGGCTATGGCAGTGTGGGATGAAGGAGACATAGAGGCAGGCTATGGTAGTGTGGGATGAGAGACATAGAGGCAGGCTATGGCAGTCAGTGTAGGATGAAGGGTGACATAGAGGCAGGCTATGGCAGTCAGTGTGGAATGAAGGTGACATAGAGGCAGGCTATGGCAGTCAGTGTGGGATGAAGGTGACATAGAGCCAGGCTATGGCAGTGTGGGATGAAAGAGACATAGAGGAAGGCTACGGCAGTGTAGGATGAAGGAGACATAGAGGCAGGCTATGGTAGTGTGGGATGAAGGAGACAAAGAGGCAGACTATGGCAGTGTGGGATGGAGACATAGAGGCAGGCTATGACAGTCAGTATGGGATGAAGGTGACACAGAGAAAGGCTATGGCAGTGTGGGATGAAGGAGACATAGAGGCAGGTTATGACAGTGTGGGATGAAGGAGACATAGAGGCAGGCTATGGCTGTGTGGGATGAAGGTGATATAGAGGCAGGCTATGGCAGTGTGGGATGAAGGAGACATACAGGCAGGCTATGGCAGTCAGTGTGGGATGAAGGAGACATAGAGGCAGGCTATCGTAGTGTGGCATGAAGGAGACATAGAGGAAGGCTATGGCAGTCAGAATGGGATAAAGGAGACATAGAGACAGACTATGGCAGTCAGTGTGGGATGAAGGAGACATAGAGTCAGGCTATGGCAGTCAGTGTGGGATGAAGGAGACACAGAGGCAGGCTATGGCAGTCAGTGTGAGATGAAGGAGACACAGAGTCAGGCTATGGCAGTCAGTGTGGGATGAAGGAGACATACAGGCAGGCTATGACAGTCAGTGTGGGATGAATGTGACAGAGAGGCAGACTTTGGCAGTGTGAGATGAAGGTGACATAGAGGCAGGCTATGGCAGTCAGTGTGGAATGAAAGAGGCATACAGGCAGGCTATGGCAGTCAGTGTGGCATGAAGGTGACATAGAGTCAGGCTATGGCAGTGTGGGATGAAGGTGACACAGAGACAGCTATGGCAGTGCGGGATGAAGGAGACATAGAGTCAGGCTATGGCAGTCAGTGTGGATGAAGGAGACATAGAGGCAGGCTATGGCAGTGTGGGATGAAGGTGACACAGAGACAGGCTATGGCAGTCAGTGTGGGATGAAGGTGACACAGAGACAGGCTATGGCAGTCAGTGTGGGATGAAGGTGACATACAGGCAGGCTATGGCAGTCAGTGGGATGAAGGTGACACAGAGACAGGCTATGGCAGTCAGTGTGGGATGAAGGAGACATAGAGGCAGGCTATGGTAGTCAGTGTGGGATGAAGGAAACACAGAGGCAGGCTATGGCAGTGTGGGATGAAGGAGACATAGAGGCAGGCTATGGCAGTCAGTGTGGGATGAAGGAGACATAGAGGCAGGCTATGGCAGTTGTTTGGGATGAAGGAGACATAGAGGCAGGCTATGGCAGTGTGGGATGAAGGAGACATAGAGGCAGGCTATGGCAGTCTGTGTGGGATGAAGGAGACATAGAGGCAGGCTATGGCAGTCAGTGTGGGATGAAGGAGACATAGAGGCAGGCTATGGCAGTCAGTGTGGGATGAATGTGACAGAGAGGCAGACTTTGGCAGTGTGAGATGAAGGTGACATCGAGGCAGGCTATGGCAGTGTGGGATGAAGGTGACATAGAGGCAGGCTATGGCAGTATGGGATGGAGATATAAAGGCAGGCTATGACAGTGTGGGATGAAGGTGACATAGAGGCAGGCTATGGCAGTGTGGGATGAAGGAGACATAGAGGACAGGCTATGGCAGTGTGGGATGAAGGTGACATAGAGGCAGGCTATGGCAGTGTGGGATGAAGGTGACATAGAGGCAGGCTATGGCAGTATGGGATGAAGGTGACATAGAGGCAGGCTATGGCAGTATGGGATGGAGACATAGAGGCAGGCTATGGCAGTGTGGGATGAAGGTGACATAGAGGCAGGCTATGGCAGTGTCGGATGAGGTGACATAGAGGCAGGCTATGGCAGTCAGTGTGGGATGAAGGAGACATAGAGGCAGGCTATGGCAGTCAGTGTGGGATGAAGGAGACATACAGGCAGGCTATGGCTGTCAGTGCATGTGATGAAGGTGACATATAGGCAGGTTATGGCAGTCAGTGTGGGATGAAGGAGACATAGAGGCAGGCTATGGCAGTCAGTGTGGGATGGAGTCATGGAGGCAGGCTATGGCAGTGTGGGATGAAGGAGCCATAGAGGCAGGCTATGGCAGTCAGTGTGGGATGGAGACATAGACGCAGGCTATGGCAGTGTGGGATGAAGGAGACATAGAGGCAGGCTATGGCAGTGTGGGATGGAGACATAGAGGCAGGCTATGGCAGTGTGGGATGAAGGAGATATAGAGGCAGGCTATGGCAGTGTGGGATGGAGACATAGAGGCAGGCTATGGCAGTGTGGGATGAAGGAGACATAGAGGCAGGCTATGGCAGTCAGTGTGGGATGAAGGTGACACAGAGACAGGCTATGGCAATGTGGGATGAAGGAGACATAGAGGCAGGCTATGGCAGTGTGGGATGAAGGAGACATAGAGGCAGGCTATGACAGTATGGGATGAAGGAGACATAGAGGCAGGCTATGGAAGTGTGGGATGAAGGAGACATAGAGGCAGGCTATGGCAGTGTGGGGATGAAGGAGACATAG
>JADBJO010000199.1:857500-860000 GCA_016801955.1 Conus betulinus
ACTGTCTTCACATTACGCTCTCTCTCTCTCTCTCATATAATCTTATCTCTTTCTCCATCCCTCCTTCCCTCTCTCTCATTCACTCACACACACACACACACACGCGCGCGCGCACGCACACACACAGACTCTCTCTCCCTCCCTCCCTTCCTCACTCTCTCTTTCTCACATTCTCTCTCTCTCTTACACACACATTCTATTCTCTCTCTCTCTCTGTCACACACACACACACACACACACACACACACACACACACACATATATATATATATATATATACATACAAACCGACGCCCTCTCCCTCCCCACTGCTCCTCAGACACTCCATCTCACCTCCTCTCCCCCTCCACCTCCCCAACACACACATTTACCTGAATCTTTCCAGAAAAGACAGGCGACGTCGTCTGTCAGAGAAATACATATTGCATGCTGGGCCGGTATGTAGTAGAATAACACACACACACACGCCACATCAAATGTTACATGTTTCCATGTGTAGAATCTACTCGCAGTTACAGCTGAGAAATCCTACAGCACAAAGTATCGGCGAGAGTTTCCAGTGTATTCCCACACTCGGACCACTGGTGGCACGAACACACAGGATAATAGACATCTTTTATGCACGGGGCAAGTTATGGGAACAATATCTCATTGAAATTCTCAGCCGGATCTCATGTAATTCACTCCACCTGCTGAACGGAGCACCTTGACACAGGTTAAAGGAGAGAGAGAGAGAGAGAGAGAGAGAGAGAGAGAGAGAGAGTTTCAGCATACAACACACACACAAATGCACCCCCCTCACATAAGTGATTTTAGACAACCAAAAATAAATAATAAACAACAGGTAGTAAAGGAGGAAGGGAGGGGAGGGGGGGGGGGATACACAGGCAACTGAAGGAGATAAAAGAGATAGAGAAACAGTGAGAGAGAAAAAGATGAAGAAGTATAAATGAAAAAAGGGAAAAAGAAAAAAGGAGGATTGGGATGGAAATCGGAAGAAAAAAAATGTTAACGTGAATAAAAATTGCAACCTATAACATAACTAGAATAACATTTTTAAAAAACATCAGATGAACGCTGAAGGTAACAGGATACTAACATTTAAACGTGAAAGTAGAATTATTAAAGGAATCTAAAAATGGTACTCTGAACAAGTCCTAAAACAATGTCACAAATCAAAAGGGGTTTTACTAAAACCTCCTTCAGGGACTTTTTCGAAAAAGTAGGCAGATAGGTTTTCATTTTTCTACAGTGGAAAAGTATATGTTCATTAGAAATTTTCCCACCACACACGCATGTGGTGTTGGAAGTGAACTTGGTCTTAAAAGCATTAAGTTTGAATCTATATGCAAGGGAAGTTAAAAGTCTTAGGTTAGATAATTGACCATACTTAGATATAAAAACATCTTCAAAACTCGTTTGGTGGTGCAGTAGGCTATAACCTTCTTTCAATGATAATGGGATCTTCAAATTATATGCTTCATTTGTATAATCTGCAGAGAGTTTTTAGCTAGTTTATCTACGGATTCATTGAAAGGTATTCCACTGTGTGAAGGCACCCAAAGAAAGGTAAGATTACTACCTCTTAGAATAAGAAAATGCACCAAATGATTAATCTCAAAAATCAAATCTTTTCTCACACTAGAATTTGAATTGCTTAAGGCATACAACACTGATTTTGAATCGACACAAAAAAGAATTTGAGTCACAGTTTTCGGAAAATCAAGCAAATAATGCAAAGCCATAAGAATAGCAGTTAATTCAGCTGTAAATATAGATCTGTGCTTTCCAATGTAATAACCTCTTTTGACCTGTAAGTTGGGGATAGTGAAAGCAGCACCAGCTCCATGATTTTCTAAAAACAAATAACTGAATTTCTTCACAGTTCCTTTTTTCCCTTATCATGACAAAGTCTGTTCCCATTAAGGTTTTACAATGGAACTGCTACCTAAACTGGTAAATTATTATTATCCACCAGTGCATGAGATAGTAAATATAACAGAAAATATTAAGACAGCTATATACATTAATGAAAAAATACAGTATACAGTGTGCGATTCCCCAGCCCCTAAGAATGATCCTAATATTATTTTTCATGTGCTGCAAGTCTAAAGTTTAATGATCAACTTATAAATGTTGTTTCTGTCTACTTACCCAAAAGGCCAAACAGAAACTAACATGGAATGGATTCGTACAATACAAAATCAAAACAAAAAGTGGCTAATTTGTGGAGACTTTTATGCACACTCTCCTTTTTGGGAGAAAAACTGCACTTTTATCACTAGTCACAGATTTTTAGAAAACATAGTAGACTCAAATCTTTACCTTTAAATGATGGAAGAGTGACTAGAATTCCAGACAATCCAAATCATAGAGCCACTGCCATTGATCTATCTTTGATATCCCCTGCTTTGGCCCATAATTGTACATGGGAACCACTTTGCGACACGCTTGGGAGTGATCATATACCCATTGTTACCACTGTCATGATCAACAAATA
>JADBJO010000199.1:867500-875000 GCA_016801955.1 Conus betulinus
ACAGTGCAACCCCCCCCACCATCACCATCGGAGGCACCACTCTGAAAACTGTCGAACACTTCAAGTACCTCGGGAGCGTCATTTCCAGTGATGGCTCTCTTGACAGAGAAATCTCTGCCAGGATCAGCAAAGCCAGCCAAGCTCTTGGCCGCCTACGTACTCGTGTGATGACCTACAAAAGCATCAAGCTCGACACAAAGATCAAGGTCTACAAAGCTGTTGTTCTCACTAGTCTCCTCTACGGCTGTGAGTCCTGGACGCTGTGTACCGGAAACACACGAAACAGCTTGAACGCTTCCACACGAGATCACTACGAGCGATTATGGGCATCAAGTGGCAAGACCGAGTGACCAACCTCGAAGTCCTGGACAAAGCCGGTCTGCTCAGCATCGAAGCCATGATAATGAAGGCCCAGCTTCGCTGGACTGGACATGTCATCCGTATGGAGCCTCACAGACTGCCTCGGCAGTTGCTCTACGGAGAACTGAGGCAGGGCCAGAGACCCAGAGGCCGCCCCAGAAAGCGCTTCAAAGACTGTGTAAAAGACAATCTGAAGCACAGCTACACGTCTGCAAAAGACCTAGAGGTTTGTGCCCAAGACAGAGCAGTATGGCGAAGTCTAACCAGGAAGGCCCAGAAAGAATTTGAAGACAACCACCGCAACCACATGACTACTGCAAGAGAAAAACGCAAGGCCTCGGTGTCCTCCTTCCCACATTAGCCACGTTCAATTGCCCCTATTGCCCACGGGTGTGTGCCTCGAGAATCGGTCTCTCTCCAGCCACACTCGTGCCCATGGGAGAAGGTCATCTGCACAGTGACATTATCGAAATCGATAGTCTACCACGAACCACGTGGCGAATCGCGTCTTGGATCTCTTCAAGGAGGCAATGAATACAGGGTGGAAACAGCCACATCTTGGACGAAAATCCACATTGGAAGATGGCATGGTTCTTCACAGAGCTCTTAGCAAAGTCTCAAGAACAAACAACGTCTTAATCCGTAGTAATTGACGAATTAATTGGAAGCAAACACAGCGCAACTGTCATCTTTGAACACAGTTCAGGTACCCCCAGAGAGAGAGAGAGAGAGAGAGAGAGAGAGAGAGAGAGAGAGAGAGGGGTAGGGTGGGGAGAGTGAGAGCGAGAGCGACGGACAGACAGACAGACAGACAGACACACACACACACACACACACACACACACACACACACACACACACACACACACGTGCGCGCACACACACACACACACACACACACACACACACACACACGCGCGCGCGCGCGCGCGCGCGCGCGCATACACGCACACACACAGAGGAAGAACCGAGCGATATCCCCCCCCCCCCCCCCAAAAAACAAACAACAAGGAAAAGCAAACAAAGCCATGCTCACAAACACGTATACCTGACTTTCTCCGCAAAATAGACACGGCGCGCCGGCTCCGCGGAGTAGTGCCCTCTGGAGAACTCACAGGGGAACCCACTTGCTGAGAACTCATGCTGGAACGCCTTTCAGAAGAACCGGTGCCAGGGAAACTCAGGTTACGCGAAATCAGGCTGGACTTCTTACGAAAACCGACAGGAGGAGAACTCGTTTCAGGAGAACTTTGGGTATGAGAAATCATGGCAGAATAACTAGTTCCGGTAAAGCTCAAGTTCCGAAAAATCATGCTGGAACCCTTCTTGCGAGAAGACATTTTAGGAGAACTCAAGATTCGAGAAATCACGCTGGAATTCTTGGTAGGAGAACCCAAGGTGGGAGAACCCACGGTAGGAGAAACAGATGTAACAGGAGAACTTGTACCGGGAAAACTGAAGTTGCGAGAAATCATGGCGGGCTGCTTCTTTTGTCGAGAACCAGTCTTTGGAGAACTCGCCAGGGTAGGAGAATTCACGGTAGCGAAAGTTTTGTCGGTGGAATTCACCCCAGGAGAATCCATGGTAGGAGAACTCGCCTCGGGAGAACTCATGGCAGAAGACGTGGTGCCAGGAAAACTCAGGTTGCGAGAAATTCCGCCGGCACCTTTCTTACGAGAACTCATCCTGGGAGTATTCCACATTCGGGAGATCACGTTGGAACTCTTCGTAGGAGAAGTCTTGTCTGGAGCCGTCGTAGTAGTAGAACTGGCGGAAGGAGAACTCAGGGGAGGAGAAGACGTGTCAGCAAAAAACTGTGCCAGGAGAAGTCACGTTAGGAGAACTTTCGTTGGTGGAGGGTTTTGTGTCAGGAGAGGGCATTATAGGAGAACTGATTTCAGAGGAACTCAGGTCAGGAGAGCTCGTTTTGGGGGAAATCAAGCTGGGAAAACCTTGTTGCGAGTGATTAGGGTGGGTGAACTGGCGTTAGGAGAAATGGTAGGAGAGTCCGTGTTTGGGGTTCCCACGGTAGGAGAACTGGCGTCCGGAAAGCTCGTGCCCGGGAAACTCAAGTTTCGAGATATCACGCCGAGACCCTTCTTACGAGAGCCCGTAGCGGAGGAGCGCAGGATACGAGAAATCACATTCAGGGTCTTGTCAGGAGAGCTGCTCTCAGGAGAACTCAACGCAGGAGAAGGCACAATCACATTCAGGGTCTTGTCAGGAAAACTGCTCTCAGGAGAACTCAACGTAGGAGAAGGCAGGAGAGGAGAGGCGGTGCCGGGAAAACTCATGGTACGCGAAATCGTGTTGGGACGTTTCGCGCGAGATCTCGCGCTGGGCGGAGAGAACTCAAAATACGGGAAATGACGTTGGGGCTCTTGGGACGAGAACTCATCTTCGGCGAAGCCAAGCCTGAGGAGGTGGAGGTGGGGAGTGGTCGTGTCAGGAGAAGTCATGTTAGGCGGGCAGGCGTCAGGGAATCCCCCGTGTGGTGTCTGGAGTTTATGCGCAGGCCGGTCCTGCGGCGCTTTGGTTTTTTTATACGCCTGCCGGGGACACGTGAGGAAAACAACAAACAAACACGGGAGAGAGAGAGAGAGAGAGAGAGAGAGAGAGAGAGAGAGAGAGAGAGAGAGAGAGAGAGAGATTATCCTGCAATCTACACCGTTCCCAAACTGCATGATTCTGATACCGCTCACGAGACTGACATTTCCTCCCCTTCCCGACCTCTCTATGCCCCACTCCCCTCCCTCCTAATCTCGTCCCCTGTCAAAACGTTTACTCCTCTCTTTCCCTGTAGCCTCCGCCCACCCCCCCCCCCTCCTCCCCACTCCTCCATCCACCCACCCCCTCCCCACTCCTCCATCCACCCACCCCCTCCCGTCCTCCCACCGCTCTCTGTTTTTCCGTCCCTTTGGAAACGCTCATCTGCGGCGAAGTGTCACAATGCTCTCGCTCTCTGTCTGTCTCTGTCTCTCTGTTTGTGTCTGTCTGTCTGTCTCCATCCCCTCCACCCCCACTCTCTCTCTCTCTTTCCGCTCCCTGTCCTTCTCTCTCTCTCTCTCTCTCTCTCTCTCTCTCTCTCTCTCTCTCTCTCTCTCTCTCTCTCTCTCTCTTCCTGCCCAAGCCGTTCATGATGCAAATGCTGAGGAAACTCAAACCCTAAATGCTGACAGTTTCCAGTATTGTCACGTTCGCATTTTGTTTTCCTTTCCGAAAGAGAGAGAGAGAGAGAGAGAGAGAGAGAGAGAGAGAGAGAGAGAGAGAGAGAGAGAGAAACCATCCACCCCATCGTCTTCAGGCAAAAAAACATGACGTATAATTCAGAGCAGGTTTCTGTCATTAAATTTTACATCCTTTTCGTTGACAACAACGGTTGATGGTTATCAGCAAAAGAGGCGTTAAAAACAGAAAGCAAGAGGCTCACTTTGGGTAAATAAGGTGGTAGACAAGTGGTTCTTTTTCTGTCTGATCTTACGTGCCCACGTGAGTGGCAATACTTTCCCGCCGCTCATTTCGACGACCCCCTCTTCCACAGCCACAACCAGGCGCTGGCCTCGGTGCTGGCAGTCCACAAGGAGCAAAACAACAGGCAACCCATCAGAGGAGACGCAGCACCATAGCGCTTCAGTAGCATTCAGAAATGCACCTTCCCTTCAAACAAACGCAGGACACCGATTACTGATACCCCTAGTGACGACAGCATGCTGCTTGTTCGTGGTGTTAGTGTGGGTGAGCGTCTGCCTCTAGAGGGCGCCTCCACGTCCGCCCACGGACAGTCCCAATGACGCTGTTGATGCCGACCACTGACACAATCCCACACCTCTTCTATGATGATCCTTGAGAATGAGGATGGTAAAGATCTTGCTACGGTGTTCCATTCCTGTCTGAGACTACCTGACAGGGCTGTATCCTTCCTTTATAACAGCAACAACTACAACAATAATCATCATCATCATCATCACCGTCATCATATTATTATTGTTATTATTATTATTATCATTATCATTGTTATCATCAATATCATTATTATCATCATTATTATTGTTGTTGTTGTTGTTGTTGTTGTTGTTGTTGTTGTTGTTGTTGTGTTGTTGTGTTGTTTGCTGCTGCTGCTGCTGTTGTTGTTGTTAGGATTACTTACATAGTAACTATCTTTGGTTTGAGTCCAAGCTGCCAGTACTCTACAATCCACATTTTTCTTATCACAACGGGCTGCCTACTTGGGTACAGCCGACTTAAGAGCTGCCTGCTGGCACTATATTGAGTTATTTCCCGCGTCATTCAGTCGGTCAGTCAATCAGTTTTTTTTACTCATATTTTCATTCTTTCGGTGCGTGCTATATGTATGCGAGTCATCCATACCAACCAAACTGGCCTCCTTTTCCGAAAGTTAGTGATGCCATTTTACGTGTATGCAAGATTTTATGCGTGGGTTCACACATGGAACCTCGGTTTATAGCCTCAATCGAAGAGCTTTTTGGGAAGTGGAGACAGAACCAAGGTTAACTCCGAGGGGGCAATCCCACGATATGGAAACTCCCGACGGAGATTCGAACCTCCAATTCCCTGATCAACAGGATTACGAGTCTGGCATTCTACCAACTGAGCTTTTCCGACCCCAATGTATTCTGAAGTCAATCAGCCCGGGAGATATAGAAACCTGCAGCGCTCGTAGGGGGAATCGGAGCAACAATCTCAAAGAGGCGTTCATGAAGTGGATGAAACTCGATTGAATGGTCCCAGTCTCCCCGCTTGAACCCATAGCAAACTCAGCCTGGGTGGGGAGAGGGTAGGGCTGAAAAATACCAACAAATAAACGCCCCTGACGGAATCGAACCTACCACATCCCAACCCGCAGTCTACACCGCTAACCACTGTGCCACGGAGAGGTTTGCTGGTCGGTGACAGCTCTCGCGACAAACAATCAAAGCGACGCTCTGAATTCTGACCGAAAGAGTGCAACGTCAGCAAATGATCGATCTTCCGATCGTACGATAGAGAAACTGCAACAGGTCACAGTACAATCAGCATTTCTCTCTCTTTTCCTCCCCCTTTCCCTTTGACACTGTTCCATAACTCACAAACACTCTGTGTTGATGGTAGACAAGTAATTGTCCGTCTGTTATGAAAAGGATAGAGGGGGGGGCACATCAAACAGACAGGCATGAAAGAAAGGCTATAATCAGACGTCGACCAAAACGAAGGCAAACTTCCAAGCCACAATGTACAAAACCACCCCAGGCCCAATAAGGGCTCAGACAGCAATACACCAGTCTCTTGTTGTTTGACAGGGGCAATTTCCTGACAGCTGTGTTCTCCCCGTTCTTTGCGTATGATTATACTGCACAAAACAGACCAGGTTTTTGTTTTCATGGTTCTCCCAGACCAGAATTGGTAGTCCATTTTCGGCCCCAGCCGACTCGTACCCCGAGTTGAATTTGTTCTGGGGTCAAATGAGAAGAATCAGACCACACAGTCGACCTTCGCCCCCTTCATGTACGCGTCTCTGACAGTGTTGCTCACATTTTCTGGCCAACACTGCAGGTGTTTGCATCTCTCGTGCCTGATTGATGCCGGAATGAAAGTAAGCGTAGAGTTCAGTCCTGTAACGTAGTCTGCGACGAGAATGGAACTTCCTATCATCATCATCATCATCATCATCATCATCATCATCATCATCATCATCAATTAGCATAAAAGAGTGTCAGATTCTGAGTTTCTTCATGCTCTGTTCTCGAGGTCGCCTCAGTTTCGATGTCCCCTCCACGTTTTCGCCCTTGGTGAGTTCCTGTTGAGGTCGACGGTATCCGTACGCTCATGAAGATTGTTGGGTGATGCCAACGGGAGGGATTACATTCGCTTCCCTTTGTTTTTGTGACAAAGCAGTTCATGTCGTCGGTCGCGGGCTTAGCAGGTGGTCTCCTGAATCAAAACGTGTACCTCGGAACACCACCGAAATGCCTCCGCAGCAGTGCAGTGTCTCTTCTGATGGGTTGCCCCATGACGACTCGATATTAACTACTCCCTATGGCTTGCCAGTGCTAGGTAGCAACGGGGCAAGCTAGGGTGTGGCTGTGGTGGAGGAGCTGGAATGAGTGGTCAGGGAGTGAGGCCACTGAGGAAGTACGGAAGTGAAACAGAAAAGAAAGTCAGCCCCGACAAGATGGAACAGTGTTCCATACGACCCTTCCTGACATGCTTCAGCTGTCGGCCCCCAAGGCAACATCGGCATGGACCACTCTGCAGCGGACTGGGCTTCGGGCTGTCCTCCGCGCCTCTGTTCAGCTGGATGCCTGTGTCTTCAGCTCTGCCTCAGTATCTCTTATTCATCAGCTCTTTCTGGTTCACCTCCTCTTCCTTCTCCCCCGTGAGTTTGAGGTATGACCTTGGTGGATAACGCCGGATGCTGGCTTCCTGAGAAGGAGTCCTATGCAGCCCTGCTTCCTCATGAAGAGCTGTGTGGTGACTGTCCCTTCCCCGCCCTGCGTTCCACAACTCGCTGTTGACTTAGAGTGACGCAGACTAAACTCAGTGGAAGACTATCTTCCTCTGCAACGCTATCGACGCAGTTGTGGAATTCGGACCACCGTCCAAACCAGAAACTGGCGCAGACGGTGAGGCTGCTGTGCTGTTGGCCAGGAGTCTGTGAGGACAGCTTGTTCACACACCGAGGTTTGAATGGTGTCGGGTCGATCCAGTCCTTTGCTGTTCACTGGCAGTCGTGGACATTCGTTGGCCAAAGTGCAGTCATGATGGCTGGTGGCTGGTCGTGCTTGACTGCCCCCGGACCAAATTCTGACCATAGGTCGGGTCAACCAGGGGACTGTCGTTCTGGTTGATGGCGGGAGAGGTGTGACTAGGCTCACTGTCTCTTGGGGGAGAGGGGAAAGGGGGTGGATTGGAGAGGAAAGAGTCGGTGGTTGTAGACTCTTCCCAGGCCGTCTTCAGGGTGGTCTGGCCTGTCCCCACACTGCAATTTGGCCAGTTTGTCCCCCCCCCCCCCCCCATCCCCACCTTCCCCGACTTTCCGACGAACTCAGGAGTGTAAGGAGCTCAGGGCCGAAACGGTTGTCTGAAGGGGGTGGGGGGAGGGGGGGGGGGGGGTTCTTGTCTGCCCAACCTTGTGCTGTCAAG
>JADBJO010000199.1:887500-890000 GCA_016801955.1 Conus betulinus
CTTTTGTTGGGTAGATGGGATCAATACTTGTTTGTCCATATAGGGAGTGTCTGCAGGAGTATCAGCCTGCGTACGCAGAAGAAGAAGAAGAAGAAGAAGAAGAAGAAGAAGAAGAAGAAGAGGAAGAAGAAGCAGATACGAACTCAACATAGAATAAGCAGGGCATCAATGGCCACAGAACGCCAGACATTTTTTTTTTTCTTTTAAGATGATTGAAGAGGATGATGAAGACAATGCGCCAACCAGACCCGAGAGATACAGACACCTGCAGCGTTGGTCAGGAAATGGGAGCAAAACACTCAGACACATCCATTACCTAGAGGAAACTCGGTAACTTGCTCCGTCTCCATCACAGCCCCCGGTACATTCATCATCTGGGGGCAGGAGTAGGCCGGAGACAACAGTTCAGACAAGGACATAATGGCTGTGATGGAGATTGAACTCACTACCTCTGGGCCAACGTCCGTCCATTCACCATGCCAAAGTGGGGCAGGAGTAGGCCGGAGACATCAGTTTCAGACAAGGACATAATGGGGGTTATGGAGATTGAACTCACTACCGCTCTACCTCTGGGCCAACGTTCTCGTCAGACTACCGCTGTGCCAAAGTCCTCCCCGCAAGTCAAATCCTCTGTTGCTCTCCATCGTCTCTCTCTTTCAGTCTCTCCGTCTCTCTGTCTCTGTTCCTCTCTCTCTCTCTCCTCTCTCTCTCTCTCTCTCTCTCTCCTCTCTCTCTCTCTCTCTCTCTCCTCTCTCTCTCTCTCTCTCTCTCTCGTTCTCTCTCTCTCTCTCTTTCTCTCTCTCTCTCGGACAGAAAGAGAAGAAAAGAAGAAGAAGAAGAAGAAGAAGAAGGCAAGCGTCAAATCCATGTTCTTAGACAAATGAACAGAATACGATAACTGATGTCGCCAGCATCTGTACTATTTCCAAAGATGATGTGGGATTTCATTTCATTCTGTTTCATACGATGTTTTGGGCAGTGTTGTGTGAAGACCGTTTGCAGAAATTTAATTCCCGTTCTTATGTCAGTCCCACTCTTTGTACTTTAGTCTTGCATTTCACACGAGACCGGTAATTTTGTAGTTATGATAATTGTTTAAATGTTTTTCGTATAGTCCTTTTCTAGGTATGACATACTCTCTCTCTCTCTCTCCTCTCTCTCTCTCTCTCTCTCTCTCTCTCTCTCTCTCTCTCTCTCTCTCTCAAATTTCGATAAAATAGTGACGTGCATTTTTCATGGTGTCCTTAAATTTATTTACTTAAACTAAATAAACAGATGGCTTGAGATACTGAGTCAGATAATGAAAGTGCACAAAAACTTTCGTTTAGTGACTCAATCTCAAACAGCAAACATACATAAGGTTAAAAGAATGGCAAACGTATTACCCAGATGGAACTGGTTACGGACATTCAAGCGAACTTCTTTCTCTTTCTTTCTTTCTTTTTTTTTCAATCTCTTATCCAGTCTAAACAATGAAAAAGGTGTAGACACGCAGACCCTGACGGATTCGCATATGAAATGCTAAAACTTGCAAATACTTTTGTTTATCGGATTTCATTCATTTTTTCAGACAAAGTTTTTCCTCACTAAACGATCAAAAAGCTGTGAGCGCGCTGACCCAGACGGGATAATAAATGAACTGCTAAAACACGCAAAGACTTTGTCATCGATTTCAGTTTTACTCTCTCTCTCTCTCTCTCTCTCTCTCCTCTCTCTCTCTCTCCACACACACACACACACACACACACACACACACACACACACACACACCCAACTCACACACCCGACTCCCGTTGGGGACATTTCCAGCTCCGTGGTCAAAATCTATGAGAACACCATTACATCAAAAAGGAGACATAAATAAACTAACAACTATCGTCTATCATGACGTAACTATCCAGTGTAGCAGCATGTTAGATCTAAAGCAGTATTTTGAATAAAAGACCTATAAAGTGGACCGAAAGAGGAGAACGAGTTGTTGAGGAGCAACAACAACAAAAAAAGACTCAGAAGGGAATTTGAAGTTATTTTGCAATAGCCCAGCCAGCCACAAAAGACATTTTCAGGATGATCAAACTCAAATGGGATTTTAAAACAAAAAGATGTACACTTGAACGAGTCAGGTCATGAAAAAAGACAACTTCCTAAATAAAAAAAAAAAATGTACTGTATGGTTGAAAAAAAAAAAACCTCTCAAAAATGTAAAACTCTGTTTGATTTTGCTGTCTTCAGGAAGAGCTTTGGCCTGGTTTACAGCAGCAGGTTATGGGAGAACATCAGGGATTCTTTTGTGATTGGGAAATTGCATGAAACGTTAGAGAGAGAGAGAGAGAGAGAGAGAGAGAGAGAGAGAGAGAGAGAGAGACAGAACAGACAGACAGACAGACAGACAGACAGATTGATTCAGAGAGAGAGAGAGAGAGAGAGATACTGTCATATTCCCCAAGGCTTTATCCGACATTTTTTGTAAGCGCTATTTATTTTCAATTTATAACTCCTT
>JADBJO010000199.1:915000-917500 GCA_016801955.1 Conus betulinus
CTGACCTGATCTAACTCTAATCCAAACTAACCTGACTCTAACTCTTTACTCTTATCCTGACCTGACCTCTAATCTAACCTCTAATCCAAATTAACCTGACTCTACAAACTCTTAACTCTTACCTGACTGATCTAACCTCCAATACAAACTAACCTGACTCTAACTCTTACCCTGACCTGATCTAACCTCTAATACAAACTAACCTGACTCTAACTCTTTAACTCTTACCCTGACCTCTAATCTAACCTCTAATCCAAATTAACCTGACTCTAACTCTTAAACTCTTACCCTGACCTCATCTAACCTCTCCAAACTGACTCTAACTCTTACCCTGACCCTGATCTAACCTCTAATCCAAAACTAACCTGACTCTAACTCTTACCCTGACCTGATATAACCTCTAATCCTCTAACCTGACTCTAACTCTTAACCTGACCTGACTAACCTCTAATCCAAACTAACTAACTCTAACTCTTACCCTGACCTGATCTAACCTCTAATCCAAACTAACCTGACTCTAACTCTTACCCTGACCTGATCTAACCTCTAATCCAAACTCTAACCTGACTCTAACTCTTAACTCTTACCCTGACCTGATCTCACCCTCACCCAAAACGCAACACCTCCCCTCCGCCGATGAATTGTGATCTGCTTGTAGTGTGGGGGGGACAGTGGAGTTACCTTCTCCTGCCTCCATCCATAAAGGAAACAACGTACACCGATGATGAATTGTGATCTGCTTGTAGTGTGGGGGACAGTGGAGTTACCTTCTCCTGCCTCCATCCATAAAAGGAAACAACCGTCCACCGATGATGAATTGTGATCCGCTTGTAGTGTGGGGGACAGTGGAGTTACCTTCTCCTGCCTCCATCCATAAAGGAAACAACGTCCACCGATGATGAATTGTGATCCGCTTGTAGTGTGGGGGACAGTGGAGTTACCTTCTCCTGCCTCCATCCATAAAGGAAACAACGTCCACCGATGATGAATTGTGATCCGCTTGTAGTGTGGGGGACAGAAGAGTTACCTTCTCCTGCCTCCATCCATAAAGGAAAGAACATCCAAAGCCGATGAATTGTGATCTGCTTGTAGTGTGGGGGACAGAGGAGTTGCCTTCTCCTGCCTCCATCCATAAAGGAAAGAACGTCCACAGCCGATGAATTGTGATCTGCTTGTAGTGTGGGGGACAGAAGAAGAGTTACCTTCTCCTGCCTCCATCCATAAAGGAAAGAACATCCACAGCCGATGAATTGTGATCTGCTTGTCGTGTGGGGGACAGTGGAGTTGCATTCTCCTTCCTCCATCCATAAAGGAAAGAACGTCCACCGACGATGAATTGCGATCCGCTTCTTCTAGTGTGTGTGTGTGTGTGTGTGTGTGTGTGTGTGTGTTGGGGGGGGGGGTTACCTTCTCCTGCCTCCATCCATAAAGGAAATAACGTCCACCGACGATGCCCCCAGCTGCCTTTGATCTCACACCATCTGCTGCACAGCGGAACAGGTCCAGGATGTCCCACTCCTTCACATGGCCCAGGCCAGCGCTTCTTCCACACATCTTCCGAGTCTGCCCCGTGCACTAGCTTGCATGACACTTCCGGCACAGGACTAAAAAAAAAAAAAAGCAAGATACTACGAAACAAAGAAAGAAATTTTAAAACGAAAGCAAGATACTAAGAAAGCAGGATATTGAACAAGTAAGGAAAGCATTAAAAAAAAAAAAAACAATTTGCTAAGAATATAAGAAAGATTCTTATAAAGCAAGATACTACGAAACAAAGAAAGACATTTTAAACGAAAACAGGATACTAAGAAAAATCAGGATCTCGAAAAAGTATGGAAAGCATTCAAAAAAGAAAATGCTAAGAAAATAAGGAGGATACTAAAAAGAAAACAGGATGCTGAGAAAGAAACACACACACACACACACACACACACACACACACACACACACACACACACACACACACACAAAACCCCAAAGTGCAAAGAAAGTAAGAAAGATACTACATCAAACGACAGAAAGATACTAAGAAAACAGAAAGATACTCGAAAAAAAAAGGGCAAACTATCAAGAAAGAAAGAAAGGAGCTAAAAAGAATGCGAGATACTAAGAAATAAAGAAAGACAGATATTCTGAAAGCACGATACTGAATAAATAGAAAGATACTACAGAATAAGCAAGACACCAGGAAAAAAAAAGTTTACGAGAAAAACGAAAGCAAGGTACTGAGAAGGAAAGAAAACATACTAAAAAAAAAAAAAAAAAAAAAAAAAAAAAAAAAAAAAAAAAAAAAAAAAAAAAAAAAAAAAAAAAAAAAGCAAGATACCAAAGATTCTGAGAATGGTGGAAAGACACCTAAAACCCGAGAGCGTGAGAAAGCAAAACGATGAATAAGAAAGAAACACTCTAAAAAGGAAAGGAAAACCACCCCAAAATACTAAGAACATTGGATACTGAGAAAATAGTAAATGTAAAAGCCAGCCGAATACTGAAAAAGTAA
>JADBJO010000200.1:0-67500 GCA_016801955.1 Conus betulinus
ATTTTCATATAGCCCTGATGAAGGACGTCGGTCAAAAATTACATGTAAGTGCTGATTACCAGTGAGGGACTGGTTCAAATATGGTAGCCGTAAAACACTCTGCTTGCGTAAACCTAACAAGTTAGACGCATTCATTGATTGGTGATATGATCAATCAATCTATTCGTTTAGCATCTTTGCGTAACATCTCACAATTTTTCTCTATAGCTTGGATTCTTTGTTATAGAATCCCTTGTGAATGAATCCATACCTGAGCAGCCTACAGGAAGATGGAATATACCAATAATTATACGTCCCTATGTGAGGCAATACAAGACCTGTAATCCATACAGCCACTGGCTCATAGCCAACGTTTGACGATGACTGATAAGAAAATATCAGGGACACCAGCGCCAACAGGATTCCTTCCCGCCGCAGCTGGGTGGTATAAGTGGTTATGTTAATATGATGTACATGATCAGGTAGCTGACTGAAGCATTCTGACCATTCCCATCTTAAATTGGTTGAGAAAATGTGTGATGACATTGCTACATCTAAGATACGTACTGTGGGGGGTCCGATATCACACAAAAACAGCAAGGTACCAGACATGCACTGAGGCAGTCAAAGTTGAAACAGTCTAATATGCTGACATAAATGTGGGCCCAGGTTATTCTGGCAAATTAAACAAATAAAAAGGATCTCATATCCCTTTTTACTATGCTTCATTTTTTCAAACATATAACCACTAAATGTTGAGTTTTATACAGCATAAAAGACTACACATAGTTGGTGTGTATGAACACTGAGTCAGTCAAACATGTGAGCTGCAGAAAAAAAAAAAGGGGGGGGGGGGGGGGGGGTGGGGGGGGGGTGTGTGGGGGGGGGGGGGGGGGGGGGGGGGGTGTGTTAAGAACTACATCACAGACTTCCTGTACACTAAAACTTCTTTTCTGTCGCTAGTTGGTATGTAAGCTGGGTCAACTAGGGACATTTTAAGGAACCTAAACTAAATCATATCTATCTTCTGTCATTACAAAGAAGATGAAGAAACATGCATCACCCGTGGAGACATGCCCAAAAGCAGAAGAAATGATAATGGCTGAGTGAATAAGAGCCATTTTCATAGGTTTTATGGATTTGTTAAGACTATGTATCGCATGTAGGTGCACGGATGAGACAGGGAAAGGGGGGATGGAGGCAAAGGGGGCAGGGAAGGATTCGGGGCATGAGGCCAACAGCAAGTCTTGTTCCTATTTTCCTGTGTGCAGGACCTCCTCTTCCCAAAAAGGGTGGCAGCAGCAGAACCTGGTTCCTGTATTGGAAACCCCAGTACACTCACCATAAAGTTGCTCAGCGGGAGAAGAATAAGGCAGTGCATGATATGCACATTGTCAACAGTTTAATATCTAACATTTGTGTGCTATTTTTTCTTTCCTCTGCAACGCACGCAGGTGCTTCAAGGCGAGGTTTTACATCTGACATTTACAGAGGGAGGATTCCGAATCCTTAGACCTGCTCCAAGCTGCACCCCCTCTTCCATTCATCTGTCCCTCACACCCCCCCCTCCACGCTCTCCAACTCCCCTCTGACCTGAACATGGCCAGATCATCAAACTCAGTCTCTAGCAATGCTCTCTATGTAAAAAACAAATGATGAAAGTAAGCATCACTGGAACCACTGATTCAGCTGTTGTTCCACACATGCCTACACACATATGAGGCCTGCATGCAAAGATGAAAAGCACAAGACTAATTCCTCTCAAGCTGGTTTACAGTTTACACTCATGAGCAGCCTGCTCTTAACAAAGCCTATTGAAGCCCAGTACGCACATGAACAATATACATTTCCTGATGACAGTCAGGTGTCTCCTGATGACAGTCTGGTATTTCCTGATGTCAGTCAGGTATTTCCTGGTGTCAGTCAGGTATTTCCTGATGTCAGTCAGGTATTTCCTGATGTCAGTCAGTCAGGTGTTTCCTGATGTCAGTCAGGTATTTTCTGATGTCAGTCAGTCAGGTATTTCCTGATGTCAGCCAGGTATTTCCTGATGTCAGTCAGGTATTTCCTGGTGACAGCCAGGTATTTCCTGATGTCAGTCAGGTATTTCCTGATGTCAGACAGTCTGGTATTTCCTGATGTCAGTCAGGTATTTCCTGATGTCAGTCAGTCAGGTATTTCCTGATGTCAGTAAGGTATTTCCTGATGTCAGTCTGGTATTTCCTGATGTCAGTCAGGTATTTCCTGATGTCATGTCAGTCAGGTATTTCCTGATGTCAGTCAGGTATTTCCTGATGTCAGCCAGGTATTTCCTGATGTCAGTCAGGTATTTCCTGATGTCAGCCAGTCAGGTATTTCCTGATGTCAGTCAGGTATTTCCTGATGTCAGCCAGGTATTTCCTGATGTCAGTCAGGTATTTCCTGATGTCAGGTATTTCAGTCAGGTATTTCCTGATGTCAGTCTGGTATTTTCCTGATGTCAGTCAGTCAGGTATTTCCTGATGACAGTCAGGTATTTCCTGATGTCAGTCGGGTATTTCCTGATGTCAGTCAGGTATTTCCTGATTGTCAGTCAGGTATTTCCTGATGTCAGTCAGGTATTTCCTGATGTCAGTCAGTCAGGTATTTCCTGGCGTCAGTCAGGTGTCTCCTGATGACAGTCAGGTATTTCCTGATGTCAGTCAGGTAGGTCCTGATGTCAGTCAGGTATTTCCTGATGACAGCCAGGTATTTCCTGATGTCAGTCAGTCAGGTATTTGTCAGTCAGGTATTTCCTGATGTCAGTCAGGTATTCCTGATGTCAGTCAGGTATTTCCTGATGTCAGTCAGGTATTTCCTGATGACAGTCAGCCAGGTATTTCCTGATGTCAGTCAGGTATTTCCTGATGTCAGTCAGGTATTTCCTATGTCTGAGTCAGCCAGGTATTTCCTGATGTCAGTCAGGTATTTGTCAGACAGTCAGGTATTTCCTGATGTCAGTCAGGTATTTCCTGATGTCAGTCTGGTATTTCCTGATGTCAGTCAGGTATTTCCTGATGACAGTCAGGTATTTTCTGGTCATGTCAGTCAGGTATTTTCTGATGTCAGTCAGGTATTTCCTGAAGACAGTCAGGTAGGGTTTTTTTTTAATGTCAGTCAGGTATTTCCTGATGTCAGTCAGGTATTTCCTGATGTCAGTCAGTCAGGTATTTCCTGATGTCAGTCAGGTATTTCCTGATGACAGTCAGTAGGTATTTCCTGATGTCAGTCAGTATTTTCTGATGTCAGTCAGTCAGGTATTTCCTGATGTCAGTCAGGTATTTCCTGATGTCAGTCAGTCAGGTATTTCCTGATGTCAGTCAGTCAGGTATTTCCTGATGTCAGTCAGGTATTTTTCTGATGTCAGTCAGTCAGGTATTTTCTGATGACAGTCAGTCAGGTATTTCCTGATGTCAGTCAGTCAGGTGTTTCCTGATGTCAGTCAGTCAGGTATTTCCTGATGTCAGTCAGTCAGGTATTTCCTGATGTCAATCAGGTATTTCTGATGAGTCAGTCAGGTATTTCCTGATGTCAGTCAGTCAGGTATTTCCTGATGTCAGTCAGTCAGGTATTCCTGATGTCAGTCAGTCAGGTATTTCCTGATGTCAGTCAGTCAGGTATTTCCTAATGACAGTCAGTCAGGTATTTCCTGATGTCAGTCAGGTATTTCCTGATGTCAGTCAGTCAGGTATTTCATGATGTCAGTCAGGTATTTCCTGATGTCAGTCAGGTATTTCCTGATGTCAGTCCAGGTATTTCCTGATGACAGTCAGGTATTCCTGATGTCAGTCAGGTATTTCCTGATGTCAGTCAGGTATTTCCTGAAGACAGTCAGGTCCTGATTTCCTAATGACAGTCAGGTATTTCCTAATGACAGTCAGGTATTTCCTGAAGACAGTCAAGTATTTCCTAATGACAGTCAGGTATTTAATGACGACAGTCAGGTATTTCCTAAAGACAATCAGGCATTTCCTGATGACAGTCAGGTATTTCCTGATGACAGTCAGGTGTCTCCTGATGACAGGTATTTCCTGATGACAGTCAGGTATTTCCTGATGACAGTCAGGTGATCATTTTGGCCAGTCAACAAGATCATCACAGCACCATTTCTGTTCAACAGTCCAAAGCCTCTGACCTCACAATGCAGGGTGTGGTCCAGTTCAGCATGTGTGAGAACACGTTATAACAGGATAAACACAACATGAAAAGTTTGAAGACTTTTTTTCCCCCTTTACCCTTCAAACTTGTTTTGTTGGTTCAGACCAAATCTCCATCAATACATGTCGTTTTGTGTAAGTACATCCCATCTTCAAACAATGAACATTATGCCCATGCAAATATGTACACAATATTTATCAGTTTGCACTCCAAGACTGTTGTTTAACAACACCTTTTCTTAGCTTCATGACCAACAATCCTCAATACAAGTTCATGCATTCTCTGGATCCTGCTGATAAAGTCCCAATTCCACTCATATGATACAGGTTAAGACGTCACTCTGGATAAAGAAGCATACTACTCCATTTTAAAAAAAAAATGCCCTTCCCCCCTCTCTCTCTTTGTGGTCCTTTTGCTAAAAGTCTTTATTTCCTCATGGCATGTAATAATAACTGTGATACACTCCAAAGCAAATAAAATTGTACAGTAGTTTAAGTCATTTATGGACTACTTTGTGAAGTAGATCATCCTTTTTCTTACCTCACACACACACAAATCTGGTAACCTTTTCTTCATGTTAAAAAGTACTTAAAAATCCTTCTGATCCTAACCACAATCTGTTTGATGATCACCCATCGCTCAAAATCCTCCTCTGTACAGTTTTGACTGAAAAAAAAAAAAAAAAAAAAAAGAAAAAAGACTGCTGACTGCCAGTCATTGTTCTTTAACTGACACTCTGTCTTGACAATCATTCTTTGATCCATGGAGATTTGAGAAGGGAACCACTTCTGTGTGGGTCCCTTCTCTCCATCCCACCAGCAAGCCACAAAGACCATCCTCCAAGAACCAGGGTCATCAAAGCCTGTGAGTAGAACCCTTTTCTTCAAGGTCTTTGTTGTCACACACAGAATGCCCTACACAGTGACAGAACAGAACTCTTTCCACTGACGACAATCTTTCCTTCATCTCTTCTAACACACATTTCAACACATGACAAACCTTTTCTCAGACCTTTTCCTGCAGTTGAAGAACTCTTGACCGCACACACACACATACCATACCTTTTCCACCCATCTTTCATTGAGCACCTTCCAGCGCACAGATTTCCATGATGTCTGACCATTTGTGAAGACCCTGTGCCCCTGTTGTGGTCAGACATAGGACTCACACACTGAAGACCCTGTGCCCCTGTTGTGGTCAGACTGAGGACTCGCACTGCACCTTGCCCCTCACTTCATCCAGCATGACAGAGCTGGCCAGCTCCAGATTCCACTGCAGAGCTTCCAGCAGAGTCTCGCAGTGCTGACGAGATGCCAGCCCCAGCCGGGAAGAGCTGCTCAATCTTGAGGTACCGCACCGATCGTTGGACGTCCCAGTGGCAGTGACACAGAGCAGTGTGACACTCTTCGTCGGTCACCCCCAGCACTAGGGCTCTGCACCTGCGCCACACGCTCCCGGGGAGACACTGTGCCAAAGTGATTGGCCTCAGCGTTGAAGTCTGCGCTGCTGGAGTCGCTGTAACTGCTGACTGAACGAGAGTCTTGACTGCGTTTTGAGGGTGACGATGACGACACATTTGAGGATGATGACGATTTCGAGTATGCTCGATCCTGCCTGGACCTTGGACGGTCGGTCGTGTTTCGTCGTCTGCGAGGGCTTGATGACTGTGTCTGACGTGATGAGGAGCTGTCGTTTGGATCCTGCGAAGATATGGACAGGTGTGAGGTGGCCACACTGATATTCTGATAGTCAGCATGGCCACTAGTGTAGAGGTCTTCATCATCACTGTAGTGTTCAGAGTCCACAACAAAGGGTTTCACTGTGGCGGTGGCCGGCGACCGGTCTTTAGGCGGGATCAGGAAATAGTGGGTGTGGCTCAGCTGCTTCCCATCTTGCATCACAGGAAAAGATGTGGGGCTTTTCTGGGGACCCTCTCTTGCCAGCCCCTCTCCCCTCCCCTGGTAATCCTTAGGAGGTAATGGGGGTGGAAGTTCAGGACAGGCGTTGCTGGCAGACACATCATAGAAGTCATCATCAAATTCATCGTCATCAAAATCGTCTGAAAACTCCTCCGAGGCACAAGCGTACTGTTGATACTGCGATGATGAGGGCTCTGTTGGTGGAAAGCTTGGTCCTACATCCGTCACATTTCCATAATATCTGTTTGCTTGCTGGAACTCGCTCTCCTCTGCAGGAACATCATCATACATAGGAGGTTGACATATTCTTGGAGACGCTTGGCTAACACTGTGCTTAGACGCCATCACAGCTTCATGGTCAAAATCATCATCATCATGGGGTACTTCATCATATCGCGGTGGAGGGGAGCTAGGGACATCTAAATCCTTCTTGAAACTGTCCGCACTGCTTCCTGTTGTGGCTGCTGGTGGCTTTGTGTTTTCTGTCATGGTTGGCAATGTCCCAGTTGCAGCACGAGACAAAGCTAGATGACTGATGGCATCATTCAACCAATCAAAAGCTTTTTCAGCTTGGGATCCAACTGTTTGTTCTGAGAGGCTGAAGCTGTACTGTTAAGTTTAAGAGAACCAGGGGGAGGTAAACTTGGTAGAACAGCTACTGAGTTACTGAACGATGAACCACGTACCCATGATTTGCTCTGGTTTGCCAGGTCACTCCTAGAGATGTTGGCTTTGGTTGCACTGGCAGGGACAGAGTCATGAACAGATTTCTCGTTGTGCAAAGTGTCCACTCTTGGCACAGTACCATTGGTTTGTGACAAACAAGCACGTAACGTTTGCTGATTATCTGTACCAGAACCGGCAGCAGCTCTTTTGGTACCTGCTCCCACAATGGGAACAAGAGATGCTGACAACGTTTGTTCCAGCTCCTTGCGGAACTGGTTCTGTGCTGAAACAGTTAATGACGATGAGGTTGAATGCTGTGTGGCTTCTGTGCCCTTGTCCAAGCCATCTTCGACTGGTGGCGCTGAGCGGTACGCAACATGAGAGTGAGCGGAGTTCTCCCAAGACTGGAACTTCCCTTGACTGACACCCGAGTGGGAGGAGGAGGAAAAGGCCTCTGCTTTGAAGTCACCTGTAGAGTTTCTGTGAGACTGTTCACCACTGATGAAGGCCATGCCGCGTCTGAACTTGACACACTGACGCCACCTGTTGACCAAGCACTGTCTCGCCTCGTTCCGGCACTCTCCGAGGCCGACCAGGAACCGTTAACAGATGAAGCATCAGCAGATGGTAACCTACAGCTGGGGGAAATGTCAAAGGGATCATCTGACCTTGAGAAGTTCAAAAGAGGTCTAGGAAGCTCAATGTTGCCATAGCGAGAGGTGTTCTGTCCTTTGCAAAGGGAGTCAAACAAGGAAAGGTCACTGACAGCTGGTTGCAGACTCTTGTTGTCGGCTCCCAGGCTGACTGTGTCATCGCTGAGGTCAATGAGAGGGTGATCATCGTCTGTGACGGAAGATGGTGGATGCCTGCACAGCAGAAGACTTTGTTACCACACTGATGTTGGTCAACTGCTCTTAAAACGTTATTCAAATGAAAGTTGATGAAGAATTCTCATAGCCATCTTTTTTTTTCAGTTGTAAGGGACCTCACTGCAATCCTTTCCCTTGCTTTATCAACTACAATTCCTGTAATACAGATGTGAGCATTGTTATCCTGCTGATGTTTTCAATTGCCCATAAATGGCGATACTATGTCTCATTTCAATGCCATTTATTTTGGAAGGAGCTGAGTGTGAGGATGCAGCACTTTGGGTAAGCAGCTTTTGGTCTTTTCTTTTGAGGCACCATTTGCCATATGTTTCAAAAGTACTGTTTCGTTTCTAGAAGAAACAGTACCTCTGCTTCATGACTTTGTCTGGAACATAAAAAAAATTGATTTAGTAGTTTGGTATGTCTTGAATACTATAAAAAATAGTAGTAAAAAATTCTCATGCGAGACTCTATTTTTACATTTCACCCAGAGGGCTTGGGCGTTGTTGGAGACTGCAGATTTTGATTGTACATGGCATTATGAACAGCAGTACCCATCCTACTCCTTTCACTGCCTTAGCCTTCCCTGACCCGAATCATGTACCTGTCTCCTGCTGGGTGATCAAAGAGGAATTCCAAGCCCTAAAAGTCAGACACAATCAGTGGCTCAAACTCATGACTTTCAGCTCTACAAGCAAACGCTCTCATCATGTGATGATGGAACCCTGTGTGAGTGTATGTGTGTTTGTATCCACCAGACCAACATGTTGCTGCCCGGAAATGCAACTGCCATAACTCAAATTTCTTGCAATTTTAACTCTTTCATCCCCACAACCCGGTTTTCCGGTTTGTAGAAATCCTACCCTTCCTTCCTGCAGCCCAGAAAACCGGGCAGCACAAAATCCCTCCTTTCCTTCCTGCAGCCCCCGGGAAAATCGGTTCTCACAGCAAGCGCTTTGAACTTCACGCGAGTCGCGTCATCGGTGCACGTCATGACTGGATCTCTCGCGTGGCAGTGTTTATGAATGGGATGGATGCCAGACGGCCCCTACAGCATGGGAAAGTGGTCGCCGCTCTGTTCTGGTTGGTTTGCTACTGCATACGTGGCAGTTCTCACTTTACACTTTCTTTTTTTCTTCTCTAAATCCAGGAATGAAGGGAATACTTGTACTATAAGAATCTAGGAACAAGAGGAAGTAATGTTTCATAGAAAAGTAGGAATGAAAGAGTTAAGATTTGTGGTATAGGAGCAGGCTAAGGGGCAGAACGTACCCAAGTCTCAATCACAGTATCCAAAAATAAACATGCTGTAATCAAAGTACTTGTACCATAACTCAACTTGCCGTATATCTTGTGGGGATAAATAATCAGTTTTTTTTGCCTCCTGTCACATTTATTTTTCAGACTTATGGCAGTTTTATTTCCAGGCAGCGATGTGGTACTCTGCTTGTTCACTCACTTATGTCCAGAAGGAGACTGCTGCTGTTTGTTTCTGTGGGCAGCCTTCGAGCTGCCTCCAGCTGACTTCTGCGATGGTAGAGGTGGTCGCTTGGGTCCTTTGGCTGAAGACGGCTTCTCACTCTTCAACTTGGAGTAGTTGAACTGCCGGCCTGGCAGAGATTCTGTCAACACACACAGGGGATTGAATTCACTGCAGCACTGTTTTCTCTGAACGTGGGTAAATTTCATGTTGACATAAAAGAAAATCTTAACTGACGCAGGAGGATGTAAACAGTAAAATAAAAACATGGAAGATGACTTCCGATCCCCTAATCAACGTTGGAGCAAAAATTACCATCCCCGTTCAAATTACCATCCCCGTTCATAACAAATGCATGCTGATGACTTTTTTTTTTTCAAATGATATGCAACTTCAGTTAGATCTATAAATGAAAATTCCCATACTTTTAACACACACATTAGTTGCTTCTGGACAATTATAAGTCAGTGTGTGTAAATGTTATGGTGATAACAAAGTTGGGAATTACATATATACAGATGCATTCATGCTTGTGTACACAATGTCAGTGCTCCTACATAAGTATACAAACTCTCTCACTCACACACACACATACACACACACACACACACACACACACACATACACACACACACACTCACAACGTGAGGTCCTATTAAACGGAAAGCTGAAAAATCTACTTGGGAAACGACCGTCTAAAATGTTCTCACTTCTTCTACTGGTGTCGAGGAACGGCCCCTTTCCCTTCACGCGAGCAGCCAGCTGACCATACGTTATGCAAATAGCGCGAGTTGAGAGGTTACAGCTGATAAGCATATTCAAGATGGCAGCTCAACTGAGCGCTTCGTCGACGCCTCCCGTTTTCAAGCGTTACACTGCGCTTGATGTTTTAGATGACGAAAAATTCTAAAGAAAGTGATGAAGAAGACCTTTGAGGATCGGATCCTGATACTAGCGATGAGGAGGAGAGGGATGGGAATCAGCACCATTCACTTTTATCGGAGACACGTGCTGGTGATGACGTGGCTCTCATTGTTCGTTGCACATGACAGCTGTGAGTACAACGCCGCGAGCGAGGGTGACGAAGCGGAAATAGCCCGACCCGTGCCATCAACGAGCACTGCACGCACTCCTATCATGACCGGAGAGAGGGTAGTGGACATGGTAGGGGCTAGGACAACGGCGAGGGTCCTGTGGAAGCGGGGGGGGGGCGTGGCATGGGGCGTGGTCAGTCCCAGCCTTGGTGGTGTTTTCATTGGGAATACTAGTCAAAACTCAACTGTGCCAATTTTAGGCTGCACAGAGCTCCAGTCTTCAGTTCCTTCATGACCAGAAACTGGATTCAGGCAAGTAGTAGCTTTTTTTTTTTTTTTTTTTTTTTTTTTTTTTTTCTTTTCCATTTTTGTTTGTTACTACTTGATTTCTTCATTCTTCCACTATTTATTTTTTCTGTATTTCTTCTTTCACATATTTCCTACTGAAATCACATAATTATGGCAAATAATGACTGTATGGATAGGGGACTCTGTGTGTGTGTGTGTGTGTGTGTGTGTGTGTGTGTGTGTGTGTGTGTGTGTGTGTGTGTGTGTGTGTGTGTGTGTGTGTGTGTGTGTGTGTGTGTGTGTGTGTGTGTGTGTATGCACGCTTGTGCACATGTGTGCCTAAGCATTGTTTATTTCTGTATGCAAGTTTTCCATATAAGTTTGTTCATTTGTAAAGCACAGAAGCACTCATTTTTTTTTTTTTTTTTTTTTTTTTTTTTTTTTTTTTTTTTTGCGCCATTGTGGTGTTTTTTACATTCATGTGTGTGTGTGATACTGTTAGTGCGTGTTTGTGTGTGTGTGTGTGTGTGTGTGTGTGTGTGTGTGTGTGTGTGTGTGTGTGTGTGTGTGTGTGTGTGTGTGTGTGTGTGTGTGTGTGTGTGTGTGTGTGTGTGTGTGTGTGTGTGTGTGTGTGTGTGTGTGTGTGTGTGTGTGTGTGTGTGTGTGTGTGTGTGTGTGTGTGTGTGTGTGTGTGTGTGTGTGTGTGTGTGTGTGTGTGTGTGGGTCTGCTTGTGTGTGTGTGTGTGTGTGTGTGTGTGTGTGTGTGTGTGTGTGTGTGTGTGTGTGTGTGTGTGTGTGTGTGTGTGTGTGTGTGTGTGTGTGTGTGTGTGTGTGTGTGTGTGTGTGTGTGTGTGTGTGTGTGTGTGTGTGTGTGTGTGTGTGTGTGTGTGTGTGTGTGTGTGTGTGTGTGTGTGTGTGTGTGTGTGTGTGTGTGTGTGTGTGTGTGTGTGTGTGTGTGTGTGTGTGTGTGTGTGTGCCCAGTTGTGGGTCTGTTTACTTATCTTGAAACTTTTATTCTGTATTTCAGATTCTTCTTCAGTTTTCTACAGTATTTTCTCTGTGTGTGTTTTTTTTTTTTTTCTTTTCAACAGACAATTTTTTTTTTTTTTCTTCAGACTTTTTCCCCCCATGATTGTCATTTTGAACATTTACCAAGGAGTATATATACTATAACAATTTGGACCACACTGTATACTTACACAGTGATGCTGAGTAAACACTAAAAAAAGAACTTCTTGTCAGTGTTTTACAGGTTTTATGTGTGTTGTAACATGTGTATATGTGCAGAAACTGTTCTTTTTTTTGTAAAACCACCATTGGTACATCCCTGTCCATCCCCTAATGGCCAACAAAACTAGATTATATTATATAGCATCATAGCTTTGGGGTAAAAGGAAAGAGAAGCCATAAAAAATCTAAGTCATATGTCAACAAATAGATAAGCAGTCATTGAGGTATTGAACCTACCCCAAATAGTAAAATTATGCCCCTTTCTAGTAGAATTGGGGTACCCCCAGTAACATACAGATTGTTACACAGAGGGACAATTACTGACAACAATATGAATCCAGGTGGTGTTTGTAATGTTGTTGAGCAAACACCAAAAGGTATTTTTGCTGTGTTTAGTGGGCTTTTATGTGATGAATTGTTGTAAAACTCTCAAACTGAAAACAAAAAAAAAACAGTTTTTTATCATATATTATTAGTGTGAACCATCATTATCACCCCCAAAATCAAATTAGAATGAAATGAAATTGTAGACAATGGTATGGTATAAAGTATCCACAAAAAAAAACTAACAAATAAATCAACAAATGGATGTGTAATATAGATGTTAGTGAACATACCGTGAAAAGCATGATTATGCCCCTTTTTACCTAAAAAAAAGTAGTACCCCCAATTATGAGCAGATTATCACCAAGAACAAGATTCCTTGGGATTTATATGACTGTGATGTGTTAGTGCTGATGTTGAATAATTAGTCACACCACTTTTTCATTGTTTTCACTGATTTTATATGGTGCAATTTGTTTTTGTATACTTGAAAAAATTGTTTCTTTTTAAAAACCACCATTTATATCCCTGTCCATCCCCTAATGGCCAACAATACTACATTATTGTTATACAGCATCATAGCTTGGGGTATAAGGAAAGAGAAGCCATAAAATCTAAGTCATATGTCAACAAATAAATAAACAGGGATTGAGGTACTGAACCTACCCCAAACAGTAAAATTATGCCCCTTTCTAGTAGAATTGGGGTACCCCCCCCAGTAACATACAGATTGTTACACAGAGGGACATTTATTGACAACAATATGAATCCCAGGTGTTTGTGATATTGTTGAGCAAACACCAAAAGGTATTTGTGCTGTGTTTAGTGGGCTTTTATGTGGTGAATTGTTGTAAAACTCTCAAATTGAAAACAAAACAAAAACTGTTTTATCATATGTTATTAGTGTGAACCATCATTATTACACCCAAAATAAAGTTAAAATGATGTGAAATTGTAGACAAGGGTATAAGGAAGTAATCCAAAAAAATCTAAACAATAACTCAATAAATGGATGAGTAATAGAGATGTTAGTGAACATACCATGAAAAGCATGATTATGCCCCTTTTTACCTAAATAATAGTACCCCCAGTTATGAGCAGATTATCATCAAGAACAAGATTCCTTGGGATTTATATGACTGTGATGTGTTAGTGCTGATGCTGAATAAACAGCAAGACCACTTTTACAGTGTTTTGATTCATTCTATTTGGCGCAGTGTGTGTGTTGTGTGTATACTCGAAAACTGTTATTTTTTGTAAACTTTTTATAATTATGTCAATTTCTAATATACTTATTATCAACATAATCAAGTCATTTTTTACAGGACATTGTAGACAAATGTATAACAACAAAACATGCAAAAAATCAGAGAGATCTGTCAAGAAATAAGTGAGCTGTAACCATTTTATTGAACCTACCCAAAAAAGCTAAATTCTCGAGCAGGTGCAAACAATTCTGACAATACAGCTACTATTCATATTCCCTTGAGCTTACACGAAGGATATTCTCTTTTACAAAGAGCCTCTTTTGAAAAATTTGAGGAATACTACAAAGAAAGTGTTCTTCCCCGAATACACACAAACCCGACTCTTCTATACTTTGTTGTACGAACTCTCGAGCAAGTAATCTTTAAAAAGGGCTTCCTCAGTAAATCCAGTAAACCGTAATACAAATATAGGATTATATCCAAGACACAGTAAACAACTCTGTCCTTATTATTTCGGTTGAAAATAAATGCATTCAGAACAAAATATGTCAAGAATATTCGATGTGCTTGCGGCGCCCTTGATAATTGTACAAACACGCGTTCTATACTTTTGCCCCTACTTTGATTCCGATTTGTCAGAATTTAGAAAGGATGCTTCAAAGTGCATATTCCAGGATACCATGTCTCTTTTAAATTTTGTACGAATTCTTATGTTAAGCCCAGTTGGCACAATCCTGTAATTGCTGTTTCATGATCTTATTTTGTACAGTTGTTGTTTTACTTTTGATGTCTTTTTCTTTTTTCTTTTTTTCTTTTTTTTTTCACAGTTTAATTCTTACTTAGAGTTTCTCCTCATCACACACACACACACACACACACACACACACACACACACACACACACACACACACACGCGCGCGCGCGCGCGCGCGCGCACTCACGCAAGCACACAGCACGACACACTCGACACACACACGCATACACACACACATGCACACACGCGCGCATACACACACACACACATGCACACACACACACACACACACACACACACACACACACACACATCCCTTGTCTAATATCACATTAAGTGAAAAGACGTTAAATTGAAGAACAACAACACACACACACACAGAGAGCAAGAGACAATCAGAAGACAAGGGAGAGAACTCACTTTTGCTCCTGTCCTCTACTTGCACTTTGGGGTTCTCATCATGTCGATGCCACTGATGTCAGGAGGTTCCATAGGATTACGCAGGTACACCCTGAAATGCAGACCATCCTGTCAGTAATCACATGCCATAATACAGACCATTCTGTCAATCATCACATGCCATAATACAGACCATTCTGTCAATCATCACATACCATAATACAGACCATTCTGTCAATCATCACATGCCATAATACAAACCATCCTGTCAATAATCATATGCCATAATACAGACCATTTTGTCAATCATCACATACCATAATACAGACCATCCTGTCAATAATCACATACCATAATACAGACCATTCTGTCAATCATCACATACCATAATACAGACCATTCTGTCAATCATCACATGCCATAATACAGACCATTCTGTCAATCATCACATACCATAATACAGACCATTCTGTCAATCATCACATACCATAATACAGACCATTCTGTCAATCATCACATACCAGAACACAGACCACTCTGTCAAAAATTACATACCACACTCCCAAGATCAAGTATTTCACAGCAGATAAAGATCAGGTATTTCACAGCCGATATTAAGAATACAATGTTCTAATATGTCGCACCTGTTGAGACTTTCATTTAATATATGCCACCAGTTGAGACTTTCATTTCTGTTTTGACAGAAATGTCTTCATTTATTCTGATTGACAAGTGGGCTGTGTTTTTATTCTGATTGACAAGTGGGCTGTGTTTGAAACAAAACACAATGGAGTGGTCATTTAGTTACAGGAAAGGACCCACTTCCTATTCTATCCTCACTTTCTATAGAGCCTTGGTTAACTCTTTCTGCCTGGTGCCCAGTTCTGGGCCAGGCACATACAGATGCAAATGCTCACCAAATCTCAGTTTAACTCACCCCTTCTCTTTAATCTGTCAACAAACAGTGCGAAAAGGGAGAATCTTGCAGAGCTATTTCTGTCTTGCGTGAGAGAGAATTGAATTATTTAATGCTGTTTTTTTTTTGGTCAGGTTTTTATTCTTACATCACATGCTAATGAAGCTAGTTTACAATGAGGCAATACAATGAGGCAATACATGATGATTTTAAGGTGAAATATTTGTGTATGATTTTAACAAACAGTCCTAAAACTATCAGAACAAAAGCCAAAAAAAATTCACTTAAACGCAGAAAATATGCTTGACTTCGCACAGTCAAGTTTGTAACAGCATTTGATCAGAACTGGGGTAAAACAATGTCATGATATAATACATTCTCAAAGAAATGAATAATTTATGTAGTCCCTATTCATCAAGGAACCATGTGTCACTGGATTATTCAAACACCACAAACATTGATCATGTTACAGATCAATAATCATGTTTCTGTAACTGTGTGCTCTTCTGTGGTGTTGACCAGGAGTTATGAAAGTTTGAGTAAAGCAACCCCAGTGCTCCAGCTGAAAGGCCGAAACATGCCAGGCTGGGAAGTGACACATTCAGTCACTACACAATGGCTGAAAACCTGGCCCACCCCCCCCCCTACCCCCCCCCATATAAAAAAAGCACAACAATCTGTCGTCGTTAGTTTGTGAGGTGCACTTGTCAGGGCACCTCCTGAATGTTCAGACAGGGAACATGCACCAACCCAACTAAAGCCAACCAACATTACTCAGAATACTGGCTGCTCTGGGTGTGGTAGTCAGGAGGTTGTAGGTTCATGAGTTGGTGGTTTTTGTAAGTATCCGGCCAACTGTTATCAAGACCTGAACATGCTATACGTTCGAATGGAAAGACTGGAACCCCTGTCAAAGTTTTTTTTTTTTTTTCTACTTAATGCATCTCTGAGAGTGCTGCTCAAATTTCCTGACCATCTCTGCAGGTGTCTGTACCTCTCAGGAGTGGTTCGTGCCAAGGTATATTATGACAAAAAAAAAAAAAAGGAAACATAGAATACAGTGATGTCATGTAGTCTTCTACCAGAATGGAATGCCATAGGATTATTTCTATCATCCTAATCCTCACTGATCATTAAAAAAAAAAAAAATAAATAATGAAAAGAAAGTCTGTATCTTGTGGCTCTTTAAGTCAACTCTTTGCCATGACCTCAGTTTTGATTTCCTCTTCAGTTTCATACCCAGTGTGAAATAAAGGAAAGTCTTTCTTATCAACATGCACAAGAACACCGCCACTGGGTGGACATGGTGGCTCCCAAAGGTGGGGGTGGGGTGGGGTGGGGAGTGGGGTACTTGATATAACAACGGCACCGTGACTACACAATTATCATCATCAATACATGGGTATGTAGGGAGTGTCCCATGTCAGATCAAAACAGGCACCACTGAAAACTAAACTCGACTTGACAGAAGCACAAACTGTTCTCTGGTGGGTTGCCTCATACCAGTCTGGCACTGACGCTCCCTGAGCACTGTTGGTGCTGGAGTTGTACTGGGACAAACCTTGGTGTGGCTGTGACTTGGGAAGCTTAACTCAATCCAGTCTTGTCAGAAGCAGGTTTCTGACACTGTTCACTTTGCTTGAAAGCGTGTCAGACGCATACATCTGACAGAGTTTGATGATTTTTAAATCACACCGCCTTTTATTAAAAGGCAATAAATCTCATTTCAGGGACAGCTTAGGGGCTTTTTTTGCAGTTGCTTCCATTTTACCATTCTTCGTGTATTCTGTAGTGGGTTTTACATGGATTTGAATTGTCCTACTCTCAGTTCCTGTGATCACACAGTTTTGAACACGATCACAAAATTTTGAGTGGATCAAGCATTTTGTGGTCAAATTCTTGTGTTTTGTGCAGTTGTCATAAATATACTATTCTCTGTAGGTCATACCAAGTGTTCAGAAGTGTAACTGAACTTGTCTGGGAGGATAGAGAACATGAAGCAGTGGATTATAGTGTGCACAAAAAGTTTTTCTTTTTCTGCAAATGTGTATCATTTTGGATTATTTACATTATGTGAACTGTGTAGATTTCTCACTGAAGGTAAGCATTTTTGATAAATATATGGTTTTTCTATCTAACTGTATATGTTTCATGCTCCTAGGTGAAGTTGTTGATTTTTTATGATTTTTTGAAAATGGCCAAAATCGTGTGATCTGATGGACAAACCAGACCATTTTGGCTGTGACCTGATCGAGTTAAACAAGAAGCATGAAAGTAATCCACTAAGCAGACATGGAAGAAGGGACAAAAAACTAGATAGATACATCATTCAGAATGGAATCTTACCATCTCCAGCCTGTGTGAGAGAAAAAGGCAAAGGCACTCACTCATCAATGGCGGCAATGTTGCCCCAGGAGTTGTCCCCCAGAACGTCCCCATGACCCGTGTGGATGAAGCTGTTCTTCAATGGGCGGCTGATATCATTACCTGAACACACACACAGAGACTGCATCACTTCAGTTTCAACAGAGCAACTGTACATACATACACACACGCACGCACGCGCACGCACTCACTCACTCACACACACACACACTCACACACACACACACACACACACACACACACACACACACACACACACTGACTGAAACCAATTCATTATCAGATTAACTCAAAGTTTGACTGACATCTGACATTTAAGAAAACATTATGAAACGGATGTCAACTTTTTTTCTTCTTAAAGAAAAGGAATATATTTCACTCACACACACACACACACACACACACACACACACACACACACACACACACACACACACACACACACATATACACACACACTCACCTACATTTCTGTACCTACACACCCACATAAAACACATACAAACGTGTGTACACACATACACACACACACACACATGCACACACAACACACAAACACCACACACCACACCACACCACATCACACCACATAATACACACTCATACACTAGCATACACACACACACACACACACACATATGTGAGCAGGCACACATCCACACATGCATGCGCGCGCACACACACACATTGAAAAACAAAACAAAAACAGAACTGACATAACAAAAACAAAAAAGACACTCTCCCCATTATATCCAGTCTTTCATCCCCCTCGAGTATCCCCCCCCCCCCCCCCCCCCCATGCCCCACTGCCCCTTTCCTGCTCTCTCTCTCTCTCTCATAAAGTGTTGTCCTCCCTTGAGTCCTATCCTCACTTCCATTGTCTTGTTTGCAGGGATAACTCTTCAACACATCAAAACAACTGACATATACCCGGAATATTTTCTACACACACACACACACACACACACACACACACACACACACTACGGGCCCATATACACTGGAATGCAGAAACATCAATTCTATGTGGCCACATGCTTACACAATACAAAGGAGTCCAAGATCATCAGATTATGGAACAGGCAGACATATTACTCGTAATTTTGAACAGCTTATGGGTGTATGTAGCATGGGGAAGGGGAGAAGGGGGAGGAAGGGAGATGGAGAGAGGGGGAATGAAAAAGCCTTGCTCTACATGCCAATCAGATGCTGAACCATACTGACATGGTATATACCTAGAATAAAATCTTAAGATTTTAAACATTCACGAATGGGAAAGGAAAAAAAAAATTCAGTTGCTGAGGGAGGTGGGCGTGGGGAGGTGGATGTGTTGAAAAAGATCTTCTGAGTGGATGAGATTGAGATTAATACGATAAACAGCCAACAGTGTCAAGACTCCATCCAGTCTCATAAATGGGATTGAACACACTAAAAATTGTCAGTGAAAGGTTAAGACAAGAGACTTGAGCTTATCATGAAGAGGCTGAAAGTGAGTTCTAGTATTAGAAATAATAAATGAGGAATAACAAGAATCTGACCACAAGCACAAGCAGGTGCCCACTTTAAATATCTGCCTAACAATCCATTAACCCGCAGCCTATGTACAAGGTTACGATTTGGGATAGGCCCTGGGGGATTACAACATTTTCTTGTTGGATTAGTCATATCCCATCTGTGTTTCTGAGCTGAATCTTTGAGGTATTGCTTCTGTATTATGTTCCAGACTGAACTTGTGAGAATGTGAATAGCTTCAGATGAAGAAAGATGGACATCACATTTCAAAACATCGAATGTATTTCTTGCAGCTTTCTTTGCTTAAAAAATTAATCAGCTAAGTCATTGCCACATAAATTGATGTGCCTTGGAACCCATAAAAAGTTAAATTGGTACCATGCGTTATTAACTGACGAATCAGAGATAAGGTCTCACAGACCCTGTCTGAATGACCAGATTTACACCACACACACTCACTCACACACACACACACACACACACACACACACACACACACACACACACACACACACACACACACACACACACACACACACACACACACACTCACACATGTTTGCATGAACACACAAACACAGGTACACACAGGGTACACACACACACACACACACACACACACACACACACACACACACACACACACACACACACACTCACACACACTCACACACATGTTTGCATGAACACACAAACACAGGTACACACAGGTGTACACACACACACACACACACACACACACACACACACACACACACACAGGCATCCTCTAAACTAAACATAAAATGATTCTGTCTGAAGAATTAATTGTTTAGCAGTCTGGCGGATCATGCACTACCAGTGATCTCCCCAAACACAACATCACCACAACAATCAATCACAAAAAGCAGAATCAGAAAAAGAGTGAACACCTGCAATCACGGTAAATAACAGTTTTCTACGCACATCTCCTGTATGAATCAGTTTTGTACAGGTTCACATTCTGTGATACAGATCTCACCGGATGGAACACAGATCAGTAACACAATCTTCACACAACAAAAATCTCACCAGCCACTCTCTCTCAGTTTGTAGGACTTAGCAACAAGAATCATAGTCTCCACCTGAGACAACCTCACATGGACAAGCCACACAACTTCTCAGATTAAACAAAAAATACTAATTAAAAAAAATCTGTCTGTCAGAATGAATGGCGTGGGCAACTATCCGCTCAGTCCATTGTGGTTTCAACATCCAATACAGTCAGCAGCAGTGCCCTCCTTCATCAATGTCTGTGGAATTCTGTGCCAGGGCCAGAAATCAATATGTATCGGGAATACGCTGATTGGTCAGCCGGTGTTATCTGCAAGATCCCCAGACAAACCTGTGGCATGGGGGAGTCGTGACACCATGGGAGCAGGTTGGGGTGGGGGGGGGGGGGGGGGTGATGCTGGAGGATTGGAAGTAAGAAAGAGAGAGTGGGGATAGTGTGTGTGTGGTGTGTGGTGTGTGTGTGTGGTGTGTGGTGGTGTGGTGTGCTGTGGTGTGGCGCGCGCACGCACGTGTGTGTGTGTGTGTGTGTGTGTGTGTGTGTGTGTGTGTGTGTGTGTGTGTGTGTGTGTGTACGTGTGTGTGTGTGTGTGTGTGTGTGTGTGTGTGTGTGTGTGTGTGTGTGTGTGTGTGTGTGATATGTCTGAGTGTGTATCAATAATGCAATAAACCTGTCACATTAACCATGCATAGTCAATCTGTCATTCTGTATGATGAATTTTTGTCATTTGTGAAAGTGTGCTGATTTTGTTGCTAGTAGTATTGTATCATTACTATCATCATTACCATTTTCATTACTATCATTACTTTAATTGGTATCATTATCAGTACAGTTACTCTTCCAGCATTCTTCTCATCTCCGAAATGATAATTACAACCATGATTATTTATAGTGGTAATATATGAATGAAGGTGGTGCCCTTGTTGACACCTCACTGCATCTAAACAAATTTTAGTTTGACAATCCTTATGCGTGTATGAAAGCATGTATGTATGTATACACATGCATTTACATGTACTCGCATGAAGCTGCAAGTGTATGGGATCTTGAGTGTGTGTGCGTTAGTGACTGTGTGTGCATGAGTGTGTGTGTGTGTGTGTGTGTGTGTGTGTGTGTGTGTGTGTGTGTGTGTGTGTGTGTGTGTGTGTGCATGAGTGTGTGCGTGTGCATGTGTGCGTGCGATTGTGTGTGCAATTGTGTGCGTGCCTGCGTGCGTGTGTGTGTGTGTGCATGCGTGTGCGTGCACACACATGTGTTGCATGTGGGTCTGTACATAATTGTGTCAAACATAGGAGCATTAAAGTTCTGCCAGATATTGGATACAGGTATGCATTTCAACATAAATCAGAACATCAAAATCTATATGATCAACACTCTTAATAGAAAGCGCTGAATTCCAACACTACTGCACTAGGAATAATTACTTAAAAATCTGGTGTACCTGTAAACAATAACTTAACAGTATCAAGGATGTGGGTGGTCTCTTTATATACCACACAATTTATGACCCGATAAAACAAGTGATCAACTGTCAGTCCTGCTGATATCGGAACTTATTGATCTTGGTGTACTGTTAATAAAAAAAAAAATGTGTACACCAGTGAATTATCATGCCTAATACAGACAACCCCACCTAAATACAGAAGATGATATTGTGTTGATGCCGATGCTTTAATCCATGATCCTGGAGCCGCAGAGCCAAACAATGACGGCCAAAAATACCAGACATACACACACACACTCTCCGCAAGACTCCACGTACTTGGACCCAATACAGCTCAGCCTCTCCAAGCAACCTCACCAAAACACAATCACCTCCCTTCCCATGACGCAACGCTGTCGAACAATTAGAGCATGGCCATTCAATATGCATGCCTCTGGGGTCCCCACCCGTCTGGACTGTCCTCCGCAGCAGCACAGCTCAGAAAGGCGGCGCTGTACAGCGGCCAAATTGGGTCTGGGAGCCGCAAAATTGTGCATAACATTGATCAGGCCAAGCAAAAGCCTGCTCTGTGTCTACTGCTTCTCTGGATGTGATGTGACCAGCACATTTTCTTTGGCAAGAGTGGGTGTCCATTATTGATGAGTTGTTGTCATACTTGCCTGTAGCTAGCCTCCTCTCAGCCTGTACAGTATTGATGCTCTCTGGCTGCAGTTCATTTTTTCTTTCTTGCATTGTTGGTGCACAGACATCACCCATTATCTCCGGTTTTCTGTCTCTGCTTATTCTCATTCACTGACCAACATAGACAGGAGAAATGAATAGATGTGTCTGTGTTTGCATGTGTCTATGTTTGCACGTGTATGCTGTCATCTGACCAAGTATTCAGTGTTTCAAGAAAAAGACAGAAAGGCAAAAAAAAAAATGACTGAAAGAGATGAGAGAAACGTGCGTGCGTGCGTGCGTGCGTGCGTGCGTGCGTGTGTGTGTGTGTGTGTGTGTGTGTGTGTGTGTGTGTGTGTGTGTGTGTGTGTTTGTGTATGTTTGTGTGTGTGCATGTGCAAGTAAATGTGTGTGTGTGTGTGTGTGTGTGTGTGTGTGTGTGTGTGTGTGTGTGTGTGTGTGTGTGTGTGTGTGTGTGTGTGTGTGTGTGTGTGTGTGTGTGTGTGTGTGTGTGTAAATGTATAGAACTTTTCCATTCTCGTCTTCTGTTGTTTTTCTCACTTTATCTATGTAAGTCTTTTTTTTCTCATGTTTACACCAATGATGATTAATGTTCCTCGCTCCAAGTTGTCTCTGCATGCATGAACGACAGTCAAAGAACAAAATCCCCAGTGAGAACAAAATTCAGAAAATGGTTTGACACTATTCAGACCGAGAGATGGGAGAAAAAAAAAGACCTGGCTCATGTTCATAACATATCTCTCATGTAATTTTCTGAGACATCTTGTAGCACTAATAGCTGGGGCAGGACTGGTATTTTTGCTATTGCTGTTGTTGTGGACAGTTTCTTAGTCTAGTTTTCACTGCCCTTAAAAACCTCAAGTACGCATTTGTTGCACAAGCAGTGCATTCTGTGATGCAAATACATAGAAATTCTTGATTCTCCCAAGCCTTTGTGCATGATCAAGAGTATCTGCAGAGCAATAATTAAAAAAAAAAAAAAAAAAATCTTGCTGCAAAGTGAGATGACTGCAGGCGGAAATATAAACAAATCTTAAATAAATGTTAGCGAACCGCCAAGAGAAATGTGGACAAATGAGTCACAAGACAAAACGCTACATGTTTCGACCTCTTAGGTCTTTTTTAGGCAAGACACAAACAAATAGGACAATGAAAATGAATGAATTTGTCACTTAGCTTCTTGCCTGAAGAAGGCCTATGAGGTCGAAACATGTAGCGTTTTGTCTTGTGACTCGTTTGTCCATGTTTCTCTTGGCGGTTCGCTAACATTTATTTAAGATTTGTTTTTAAAAAAAAAAAAAAATCCCTCTGTGTGCACCCTGCTAGGGGGAATGGGGCTGGGGGTAGGGATGGAGGGGGGGGGTTAAACTTGCATTGAAGGCTCCATTTGGGACATACTAAATCAATATCACCATAGTGAATTCAAAGAAGTGTTTGGCTGCTCGGTGTTCATAGTGGATGTAATTTTGTTATGACTTTGATGTAAATGTTCAGCGCATTACCCAGGTCACTATATATGCCTGTGTGGCTGAATACACAAACTGTCCCGACAAACATGCACAAGTGTGTGTGTGTGTGTGTGTGTGTGTGTGTGTGTGTGTGTGTGTGTGTATGTGTGTGTGTGTGTGTGTGTTTGACCCCATTCTGCAATCCATGAAAAATAACTGATGAAAGAGAGAGAGAGGGAGACAGACAGACAAACAGACAGACAGAGATAGAGAGAGTGAAATATGTTGTCCTTTACTTGATAGAGAGAGAGTGAAACATGTTGTAGTTTACCTGATAAAGGCACTGGAAAAAGAAAAGAAGGTTGCAGAAAGAAGTATGGAAAGGTGAATTAATTGCATGGTCAGTAATTTTAACTTTCAACTTCCATACCTGACTTTAACTGACTTCAGGCCATCTCTAATTTCGGCCACTACACTTGCAATGCTCAAGCGCATACATCTTAACATTTTGGACTCCTTGGGGTTGAAGAAAATATACAAAAATTGGGCAATTTTTCACTTATGTCGGTGCAAACTTCCATACTGTGTGTGTACAATCACCCTGTGAACATTGAATTTCACACACACACACACACACACACACACACACACACACACACACACACACACACACACACACACACACACGCATACACACACACACACACATATACAAATGCGCACAAAGTTCTGCCCATAACCAAAAAAAGAAAAACCTTTACAATAACACTGTTACTCCTCCTCAACACACCCTCCAGTAAAAACCATCCTTGTCATCCCGTACATAAACCCATTTGTCCCTTTATTGACAGTTTCCTTCGCATAGCACTGCACCCTTCATTAAACACTGCATTCTGTCCCTTTATTGATAGTCTCCTTCGCAAAGCACTGCACCCTTCATTAAACACTGCATTCTGTCCCTTTATTGATAGTCTCCTTCGCAAAGCACTGCACCCTTCATTAAACACTGCATTCTGTCCCTTTATTGACAGTCTCCTTTGCAAAGCACTGCACCCTTCATTAAAAACTGCATTCTGTCCCTTTATTGACAGTCTCCTTCGCAAAGCACTGCACCCTTCATTAAACACTGCATTCTGTCCCTTTATAGTCTCCTTCGCAGAGCACTGTCACCCTTCATCAAACACTGCATTCTGTCCCTTTATTGATAGTCTCCTTTGCAGAGCACTGTCACCCTTCATTAAACCCTGCATTTCTCCACAAACAGTGTCATCATTTACTAAATATGACCTCCTCTACAAAACACTGCCTTCCTTCACAAAACATTGTCCTCTTTCATTACACACGGTCCTACTCCACTTAACACTGCCCTCCTTCATTTAACACTATCTATCAATCTTCCTACTCCACTAAACACTGCCCTCCTTCATTTAACACTATCTATCTTCACTAAATGCTGTCTTCCATCATCAAACACTGCTCACCTTCACTACACAATGAGCTCCCTCATTACACAAAGCCCTCCTTCACTAATTGCTACCTTCCTTCACTAAACATTGCCCTCCTTCACTAAACACACTGCCCCCTTCCCTCAACACTGCCCTCCATCACTAAACACTATCCACCCTCACCTATAAGACTCTCCATCTTTATTAAACACTGCCCTAAATAATTAAACCCTGTCCACCTGCACTAAACACTGCTATCCTCTGCTAAAAACTGCACTTCTTCAAAAAAAACACCATTGTCCTTCACTAAACACTGCCTCCATTCACCAGACACACCCCCATTCACCACACACACTGCCCCCATTCACCAGACACTGCCCCCATTCACCACACACTGCCCCCATTCACCACACACTACCCCCATTCACCCACACACTGCCCCCATTTCACCACACACTGCCCCCATTCACCACACACCCCCCTCACCACTACCCCCATTCACCACACACTGCCCCCATTCACCACACACTGCCCCCATTCACCACACACTGCCCCCATTCACCACACACTGCCCCCATTCACACACACACTGCCCCCATTCACCACACACTGCCCCCATTCACCACACACACTACCCCCATTCACCACACACTGCCCCCATTCACCACACACTGCCCCCATTCACAACACACTACCCCCATTCACAACACACTGCCCCCATTCACAACACACTGCCCCCATTCACACACACACTGCCCCCATTCACAACACACTGCCCCCATTCACCACACACTGCCCCCATTCACCACACACTACCCCCATTCACAACACACTGCCCCCATTCACAACACACTACCCCCATTCACAACACACTGCCCCCATTCACCACTGCCCCATTCACCACACACTGCCCCCATTCACCACACACTGCCCCCATTCACCACACACTGCCCCCATTCACCACACACTACCCCCATTCACAACACACTGCCCCCATTCACAACACACTACCCCCATTCACAACACACTGCCCCCATTTACCACACACTACCCCCATTCACACAACACACTGCCCCCCCATTCACACACACTGCCCCCATTCACCACACACTGCCCCCATTCACCAACACTACTACCCCCATTCACAACACACTGCCCCATTTCACAACACACTGCCCCATTCACCACACACACTACCCCCATTCACAACACACTGCCCCCATTCACCACACACTACCCCCATTCACCACACACTGCCCCCATTCACAACACACTGCCCCCATTCACCACACACTACCCCCATTCACAACACACTGCCCCCATTCACAACACACTGCCCCCATTCACCAGACACTGCCCCATTCACACCACACACTGCCCCCATTCACCACACACTGCCCCCATTCACCACACACTACCCCCATTCACCACACACTGCCCCCATTCACCATACACTGCCCCCATTCACCACACACTGCCCCCATTCCCCCATACACTGCCCCCATTCACCACACACTGCCCCCATTCACCACACACTACACACACTGCCCCCATTCCCATACACTGCCCCCATTCACCACACACTACACACTGCCCCCCATTCCCCATACACTGCCCCATTCACCACACACACACACACTGCCCCCATTCACCACACACACTGCCCCCATTCACCACACACCACACACTGCCCCCATTCACCACACACTGCCCCCATTCACCACACACTACACACTGCCCCCATTCACCACACACTGCCCCCATTCACCAGACACTGCCCCCATTCACCACACGCTGCCCCCATTCACCAGACACTGCCCCCATTCACCACACGCTGCCCCCATTCACCACACACTGCCCCCATTCACCACACGCTGCCCCCATTCACCAGACACTGCCCCCATTCACCAGACCCCCATTCACCCAGACACTGCCCCCATTCACACACTGCCCCCATTCACCACACGCTGCCCCCATTCACCACACACTGCCCCCATTCACCACACGCTGCCCCATTCACCAGACACTGCCCCCATTCCCCACACACTGCCCCCATTCACCAGACACTGCCCCCATTTCCCACACACACTGCCCCCATTCACCACACGCTGCCCCCATTCACCACACACTGCCCCATTCACCCACACGCTGCCCCCATTCACCAGACACTGCCCCCATTCACCAGACACACCCCCATTCACCACACACACTGCCCCCATTCACCACACGCTGCCCCCATTCACCAGACACTGCCCCCATTCACCACACACTGCCCCCATTCACCACACGCTGCCCCCCATTCACCACACACACTGCCCCCATTCACAACACACACTGCCCCCATTCACCAGACGCTGCCCCCCCCATTCACCACACGCTGCCCCCATTCACAACACACTGCCCCATTCACAACACACTGCCCCCATTCACCAGACACACCACCATTCACCACACACTGCCCCCATTCACCACCCCCATCACCACCACACACTACCCCCATTCACCACACACTGCCCCCATTCACCACACACTGCCCCCATTCACCAGACACACCCCCATTCACCACACGCTGCCCCCATTCACCACACTGCCCCCATTCACCACACACTGCTGCCCCATTCACCACACGCTGCCCCCATTCACCACACACACTGCCCCCATTCACCACACACTGCCCCCATTCACCAGACACTGCCCCCATTCACCACACACTGCCCCCATTCACCCACACTACCCCCATTCACCACACACTACCCCCATTCACCACACACACACTACCCCCATTCACCACACACTGCCCCCATTCACCAGACACTGCCCCCATTCACCAGACACTGCCCCCATTTCACCACTGCCCCCATTCACCACACACTGCCCCCATTCACAACACACTTCCCCCATTCACCACACGCTGCCCCCATTCACAACACACTTCCCCCATTCACCAGACACTCCCTATTCACCAGACACTCCCCATTCACTAAACACCGCCCTCATTCATGAACCAGAACCATCCATCACTACACACTACCTCATAAAACGCTGCCTTCCTCTGTGGAACACTTTGCTCCTCCACACAACAGCACCTTCACACAAAACACTACCCTCCTTAGAACACTAACCTCCTCACATACCAATGACCTCCACCACTAAACACTGCCCTCCTTCATTAAACACTGCCCTCCTTCATTAAACACTGCCCTCCTTCATTAAACAGTGCCCTCCTTCATTAAACACTGCCCTCCTTCATTGAACACTGCCCTCCTTCATTAAACACTGCCCTCCTTCATTAAAACAGTGCCTCCTTCATTAAACACTGCCCTCCTTCATTAAACAGTGCCCTCCTTCATTAAACACACTGCCCTCCTTCATAAAAAAGTGCCCTCCTTCATTAAACAGTGCCCTCCTTCATTAAACACTGCCCTCCTTCATTAAACACTGCCCTCCTTTATCAAACATTGCCCTCCTTCATTAAACACTGCCCTCCTTCATTAAACACTGCCCTCCTTTATTAAACACAGCCCTCCTTCATTAAACATAGCCCTGCTCATTAAACAGCCCTCCTTCATTAAACACAGCCCTCCTTCATTAAACACTGCCCTCCTTTACAGATCACATCTCTTTATCACAAACGTCTCCACTGATGGATCACTGGAGGGCCTCTGCCATGCAGCAGCCTCCGTCAATGCCTTTAGGGTTCCTGTCCGAGTGAACGAAGAGGAGGAAGAAGAAACTCCTCCCCTAAACACTTCCCTCCTTCAAACACTACCCTTCTCCACCTACCATTGTCTTCCTTTGATATTCACTGAGCACTACCTCTTTGCCAAACACTGCCCACCTTCACTAAACACTGCCCACCTTAACTAAACTCCTTCACAAACCACCACCCTCCTTCACAAACCATTACCCTCCTTCACAAACCACCATCCTCCTTCACAAACCACCATCCTCCTTCACAAACCATTACCCTCCTTCACAAACCACCATCCTTCTTCACAAACCACCATGCTGCTTCACAAACCATTACCCTCCTTCACAAACCCACCACCTCCTTCACAAACCAACACGCTCCTTCACAAACCACCATTCTCCTTTACAAACCAACACCCTCCTTCACAAACCACCACCCTGTTTCACAAACCATTACCCTCCTTCACAAACCATTACCCTCCTTCACAAACTACCATTCTCCTTCACAAACCACCATTCTCCTTCACAAACCACCACCCTCCTTCACCAACCACCACCACCTCCTTCACAAACCACCAAACTACCATTCTCCTTCACAAACCACCATTCTCCTTCACAAACCACCACCCTCCTTCACAAACCACCACCTTCCTTCACAAACCACCATTCTCCTTCACAAACCTCCTTCACAAAACCACCACCTTCCTTCACAAACCACCATTCTCCTTCACAAACCACCACCCTCCTTCACAAACCACCATTCTCCTTCACAAACCACCACCTTCCTTCACAAACCACCATTCTCCTTCACAAACCACCACCCTCCTTCACAAACCACTACCCTCCTTCACAAACCACCATTCTCCTTCACAAACCACAATCTTCCTTCACAAACCACTATCCTCCTTCACAAACCATAACGCTCCTTCACAAACCACCACCCTCCTTCACAAAACCACCCCCTCCTTCATAAACCACCACCCTCCTTCACAAACCACCACCTTCCTTCACAAACCACCACCCTCCTTCATAAACCACCACCCTCCTTCACAAACACCACCCTCCTCCATAAACCACCACCCTCCTCCACAAACTACCACCTTCCTTCACAAACCACCACCCTCCTTCATAAACCACCACCCTCCTTCACAAACCACCACCCTCCTTCATAAACCACCACCCTCCTTCACAAACCACCATCCTCCTCCATAAACCACCACCCTCCTCCACAAACTACCACCTTCCTTCACAAACCACCACCCTCCTCCACAAACTACCACCTTCCTTCATAAACCACCACCCTCCTTCATAAACCACCACCTCCTTCACAAACCACCACCCTCCTTCACAAACAACCATTCTCCTTCATAAACCATTACCCTCCTTCACAAACAACCACCCCGCTTCACAAACCACCACCCTGCTTCACAAACCATTACCCTCCTTCACATACCACCACCCTTCTTCACAAACAATAGCGCTCCTTCACACACCATTATCCTCCTCCTTCACACACCATTATCCTCCTTCACGAACCATAACGCTCTTTCGTAAACCATAACACTCCTTCATAAACCACCACCCTCCTTCTCAAACCATAACACTCCTTCACAAACCATTACCCCCCTTCATAATAAACCACATCCCTCCACCCCCATCCCACTCTCCCCGAACCAAAACAAAAAAAAGATTCACTGTCCTCCTTCAGCAAAACCACTGCCCTCCTTCTGAAATCCTGTGTACTCAGCTCACCGCTCTGATGTCTCCTCCAACACAGCAGACTACACTGGCGACAACAGCCTGCACTCACTCTCCTACTCCCTAACAGCCGCCGGTGCCAGACAGCAGCAGGCGGGCGGGTGCACCAGTAGGCACGGGGGGGAAAAATCAATAGGACCAAGTGCTTCCTGGCTCTATAAAAGTCTGCTAAGCTTTAATTCCCTGACAATGAGCTGTGTGGGTGGGTGGCGTGTGGGTGTGTGCGGGGATGGACAGATCATTGGGTGGGTGGCGTGTGGGTGAGTGCGGGGATGGATGGATCACAGGGTGGGTGGAGGGTGGGTGGTGGATGATGTCAGAAAGGGGAAGAGGGAAAACAACCTGGCACTGGGAGACGATGTTGATGCTGGCACTCAGGGGGTGGCCTTTGTCTGACGATGGCAGTTGATGATGGCAGTTTGCGATGGTGTTTTGGGTTTCCCTGAGCCAGTGTCTTTCTGTCTTGAATTCAGCTGTGGGGTTTGTTTTGGCAGAACATGTCTGATGTCTGATTGCAGTTCTGCATGTATGATCTATGCATGCGTACATGCATTTGCTGTGGTATGTTCATATATGAGAGAGAGACAGAGAGCGCAAGAGAGAGAGAGAGAGAGAGAGAGAGAGAGAGAGAGAGCTGTGTGTGTGTGTGTGTGTGTGTGTGTGTGTGTGTGTGTGTGTGTGTGTGTGAGAGAGAGAGAGAGAGAGAGAGAGAGAGAGAGAGAGAGAGAGAGAGAGAGAGAGAGAGAGAGAGAGAGTGTGTGTGTAACAATAACAACAATAAATTTTTATTCAGTTCCAGCAGGCCTTTTGGCCCATATTAACAGCAGAATTTTTATCTAAATTGATAAACAGAAATGAGGTGAACATCGCTATTTCTTAAGTGTAGAGTTTTGTACAATATAACCCAATTTTGTAGATCAAGTTTCAACTAGTGGCCGTAGAAAGCAGTTGAAGTTTGACAATTGTTGGAAATCTATAATAATGTAAAGGAATAAACTTTCTATAAAGAGTGGAATATTTTGGGCATACAAACAAGAATGAAAAACATCTTCGATATGCTTACCATCACACTGCAAACACAAAGAGCTGACACTGGTTCACATAATGTGGATCTCCATTTAAAGGCAATTCAATTGATCTTTGCCAACAAAAAACTCTACAAAGTTCACTTGATTTCAGTTTACCTATGTAACTTGCGAAGCAGATGTTCAGATGGTAGTCTAAAATTCAGGTTGATCTGTGAGAGAATCATGCCATTTCTGATTACGAATATCATGTAGTCGCAACTTAAATGTACTCAGGAATAACAAATTGTTTCCACAATCCTGCTTTGCCCAAACATACCCCAAACCATGGGTACATAAAAGTTTTCAAGTATGTGTTGCCCAGCTTCTCCTTCCTGGAGCATCATGAGCATGTAGCATGGTATAACATTGATTTGGGTTCCTATGGTGGGGCATGCCAATCGATTTGATCCAATACATGGAAGGAAAGCATCAATGTAAATTGGAAATCTACCACATTCACCCAGAGCTATATCATTCTTTATATCCCTACCAACCCCTAGGATCATTTTTCAGATCTTGACCTGAACTTTTCCAACATCATCATACTGCTGATAGCCCCAGACTTCAGATCCAGAGAATGGGTTTAACTTTTGCATCAAAGATATTAAAAACTGCAGAGGCAGGGATACATTGTAGTCTAAAGTATAGTCTTTTAAATCCCTGCAACAGCTCTCAGTGCTTTTCTCGATAAAGTTTCAACAAATTTTGACCAGTTGAGAGTTGAACCCAAAACAACTCCTATGTAATTATAACTAGATTCTACAATTAGCTCTTTTCCTGCATTGTACCATTTCTCGTTTTTTAAAAAATTTATTTTAGTTTATTTTTTTTTTTAACTAAACTCTTTTCTAATACTACCACTTTAGTTTTACCCATATTGACCATGAGTCTCCATTTCTTGCGATAATATTCCAAACAATTTATCTTCCTTTCATTCAATATTGTACAATATACAATACACTTTACTGATAATGTTTAACAGCGATATGCCCCTGTAATTCTCAACTTTTTCAGAGCTACCTTTTTTGTGCAGTGGAAAGATTACCGCCTTAGACCAACATTCGGGATATATCCCAGTTGTAAGTACTTCATTAAACAGAGGAAACAGCAATTTAGCATGAATATCAGCAACATGTCAGAAAAAGTCTGAAGTTAGACAATCCCCCGACCAATTGTTTTGCCACTTTTGTGATTAGTCAGGGCATTTAAAACCTCAGTTTATCTCCTCATTCATTTGAGAATCAATGCAGATTGCACAACTGTTTGGATCATGTGCGCTTACTGTGTCTTGAAAGGCCTCATCAAATTCCTAACAAAAAGAAGACATTTCTGAGTAAATCAATGATTTGAAGTAGTCAAACCATGCTCATGGGTAAGAATATAGGTTTCTGGATTTTGGATTCAACATTAGAAAAGTAGTTACAGACTCAGAATCAAAACTTGCTTCTCTAAGTAAGTTTTTGATTCTGAGTCTGTAACTACTTTTCTAACATGCTCATGGAGGAATTACAATTGCCTATTCACTCTTGATATTCCTATCAGAATGCCTTTGAATCTTATTGCTGCATGAATCATGAAGTTCATTCACAAGTTTTTTTCTTATATTTAGTCTGTTTCCTTTCGCATAAATCCTTGGAATTATTCTTGAGAATAACTCAGAACAGGTTTCAAATTTGTATGTCTAAATATTGTCAGTACGCTATATTTTCCTTGCTTACCAGCTTCACATTCAGCATCCCACCATGGTGGCTGCGATGGAAAATCTAAGTTTGTCTTCTTTGTCAATTTCATTTTCTCTGCAGCACTTCGAAGAAAAGAGACATAAATCTGACATGCTACATCAATGTTATTCTAATTGCTCGTTTTCATTCAACGCCTACCTTACGTTGAAGAGATCTACGCTAAGTGACAACCTCGTTCATTTTCATTGTCCTATTCGTTTGTGTCTTGCCGGAAGAAGAGACCTAAGACGACGAAAACATGTTGTGTTTTGTCTTGTGACTCGTTTGTCCACGTTCTCTTGGCCGTTCGCTACATTTATTTAAGATTATTTGTATGTGGTCATGACTGACAGCAAACCACTCCACCCTGTCATACTTAACTCCTCATGAAATCCAGATCTTTCACTGATATACTTGACAGGTCGGTCAGAGTGCAATATCCACTTTTTTTGCCGCAAGAGAAGAAAAACCACAGGCAGAAAGCAGCTTTTCAAATCATTCCTTGAACTTCTGTCCATTGCAGTATTACTTTCTCTCACAGGAAATGACGTGAACATTACTGATTAGATTTCTTCTCATACAGTTTAACCTCTCTATAACTATCTAAATGACGTGAACATTACTGACTAGATTTCTTCTCATACAGTTTAACCTCTCTATAACTATCTAAATGACGTGAACATTACTGACTAGATTTCTTCTCATACAGTTTAACCTCTCTATAACTATCTCTGTATGTCCTTAGAAATACGGGTCTAAATGGGGAGGGATCGTAATCAGGAGATTAAATTAGTGCTGATTAAGGAGGCGTGCGAGTGTGTGTGCGTGTGTGTGTGTGTGTGTGTGTGTGTGTGTGTGTGTGTGTGTGTGTGTGTGTGTGTGTGTGTGTGTTGATTAAGTAAAGCAAAGCTTGTTACGTGTAACAATAAAGCAAATTATGTAGAACTGACACAGCTCAAGACTAGTATACACACCAAAACATATCTCACAGGGAACCAAAGTAATATCCAGCGCTGTACTTAACAGAGAAAAAAAAAAAAACCCTTCAAACTCCATAAACTGTGACAACTACGGCTTTGCCGTCCTGGCCATGTTCAAAGAATGATTGAAAACATTCCAAAAGGTTTGTGACAGGATGAGCCAGTTTATGGCATATGAAAAGTATGGAGACTATGCACAACTATGAACTTGGTATGAAAGCAAAACATATCCAGAGGTCAGACCCTTATCGGCTGCTATAATATACAGCTGATCCTTTCTCCCTTCCCTTTCAGCACACAAGTAAAGAAAAGGAAAATGGATGGACAAGTCAGAATCAACAATGCCGCCATTCACGTGGATTATTTGTGGTTCTTCAAGTGACCAATCTCACTTCCATGCCTCCCTATCTCTCTCTCTCTTAGCACCTTCTCTCTGTTTCTGTACTGTCTTCACTTCTCTGCTTCTCTCTTTCACACATTGCTGTTTGCACTTACTGACAGCCATCTTGGAAGTATTTGTGTGTGTGTGTGTGTGTGTGTGTGTGTGTGTGTGTGTGTGTATGAGAGAGAGAGTGTGTATGTAGATGTGTGTGAGACAGAGAGAGAGAAAGCAAGAGAGAGAGAGACTGTGTGAGTGTGCGTGTGTGTGTGTGTGTGTGTGTGTGTGTGTGTGTGTGTGTGTGTGACACTGCGTGTTTCACGACTATTACTTGTAGCATCTGAAGAAGACATTTCTTGAAAATTCACTTGTCATTTTTTGTACTACTGTGTATCAGATAAGCACTGCTTTGTGTTTTTTAAAAATTATTTTTTATTTGGCAAACGGCAAGTATGTCATCTCCTTATTACTAGAAGAGGAGGGTGGTTATTGAGTCTGAGAACCATTTGTTGATCTGTCACATATTCTGATATAAGTATTACATCAGGCATCTGCTGTAGCTGACACAAAAAGCAATCTATACCAAAGACAATAACACATATAAAGCAAACTGTATCAAAGGCGATTATACCAAAACCAATCTGCACCAAAGGCGATAAGACCTAAAGCAATCTGTACCAAAGGTGATAAGACAAAGCAATCTGTACCAAAGGCGATAAGACAAAGCAATCTGCACCAAAGGCAATAAGACAAAACAATCTGCACCCAAAGGCAATAAGACAAAACAATCTGCACCAAAGGCAATAAGACAAAGCAATCTGCACCAAAGGCAAAAGACAAAGCAATCTGTAGCAAAGGCAATAAGACAAAGCAATCTGTACCAAAGATGATAAGACAAAGCAATCTGTACCAAAGGTGATAAGACAAAGCAATCTGTACCAAAACGATAAGACAAAGCAATCTGTACCAAAGGTGATAAGACAAAGCAATCTGTACCAAAACGATAAGACAAAGCAATCTGTACCAAAGGTGATAAGACAAAGCAATCTGTACCAAAGGTGATAAGACAAAGCAAACTGTACCAAAACGATAAGACAAAGCAATCTGTACCAAAGGTGATTACACCAAAACCAGTCTGCACCAAAAGCGATAAGACAAAGCAATCTATACCAGAGGCGATAAGACAAAGCAATCTATACCAGAGGCGATAAGACAAATCAATCTGTACCAAAGGTGATAAGACAAATCAATATGTACCAAAGGTGATAAGACAAAGCAAACTGTACCAAAGGTGATAAGACAAAGCAAACTGTACCAAAACGATAAGACAAAGCAATCTGTACCAAAGGTGATTACACCAAAACCAGTCTGCACCAAAAGCGATAAGACAAAGCAGTCTATACCAGAGGCGATAAGACAAAGCAATCTATACCAGAGGCGATAAGACAAATCAATCTGTACCAAAGGTGATAAGACAAATCAATATGTACCAAAGGTGATAAGACAAAGCAATCTGCACCAAAGGCAAGAAGACAAAGCAGTCTGTATCAAAAGCGATAAGACATTAAAGAGTTGCTGGACTTCTCTATAAATGTTTCTCAGTGTTGTGGGAATTTTCCATTTTTTCCTTTCGTCAGCTTGTTCTTCACAACTGCCACTCATCACAGAGTATTCAGAACATCCATTGAAACTGTCCAATGGGAAGAAAGACGAAGTCTGGCACCGCCAATGCTTCCAGCTTATTTGTGAGGGAAACTTGACAAGAAACTGTCATGGGTGTCAATGTTGGAAAGGGGCCTCCAGCTGATAAAAGTCCGAGCAGACACCACTTAACTCTTTCATAGCTACTTTTCCATGAACGATTACTTCCTCTTGTTGCTAGATTCTTATAATACCAGTATTCTCTTCATTCCTGCATTTACAGAAAAAAAGAAGAAGTGTAAAAAGAGAACTGCCACAAATACAGTAGCAAACCGGCCAGAATAGAGCGGTGATCACTTTCCGATGCTGTAGGGGCCGTCTGGCATCCATTCCATTCATAAACACTGCTGTGCCAGCAATCCGGTCATGACCTGTACTGATGACGCGACTTGCGCAATGTTCAAAGCGCTTACCACGAGAACCGATTTTCCCGGATGCAGGAAGGAAAGGAGGGATTTTGTGCTGCCCGGTTTTCGGGGCCTGCAGGAAGTAAGGGTACGATTTCTGCAAACCAGAAAACTGGGTTGTAGGGATGAAAGAGTTAAAGAAGAAAGAGCAACTGCAAGGAGATGTCTTAACATAAAAAGAAGGGCCACAGCGAGACATAAGGCCACTTTGGCACTGCCAGCATTCACAAGAGACAATATGCAACAGCTGGCTGGACACAAGACAATGAAAAGCAGTTTGACCGTCTGATTGTTGACCCATGCTCTATCACTACAACACACACATAACACAGTACCAGAATGTCCAAATCAAATACATGCAACAAAAAGATATGGAACAAATATATCTTGAAATGACACATACCAACTACAGCTAATGAAGCCAGCCACAAACAGACAATATTCTTACTTCCAAGTCGTCTTTGTACATCAACAATGTTGCGGGGGAAGAGACCAACTTCAGTTGTTCGACGGTTCTGTCCCTTCCACCAAAAGTGTTCAGGCCTTTAAGGAATGAGAAAAAAACAGCAAAATGAGTGGGGGAAAAAAGATATGTGGGAAAACAACTGCATAGGTTCTTTGGCCCTAACCATCTGTGTTTTGTTTCTATTATACTGATACTACAAAGAACACACACACACACACACACACACACACACACACACACACCACACACACACACACTCACACATTTAGACAGACAGACGAACAGACAAGAGTCACACAGAGAGAGAAGAGAGAGAGAGAGAAGGGGGGAGGGGGAAACAGAGAGAGAGGAGAGAGAGAGAGAGAGAGAGAGAGAGAGAGAGAGGCTTCAGACACCATTTTATTGACAATAGCCTACATACAGACTTTATGTCAAGGGGGGTGTACATCGATATTTGCAGCGCCAAAACAATAATGTAGTGCAAAGAAACAAAAAGTTGTAACTAATTATGCAAATATTAATGCTAGGACTCAAAACTATCTACTGGGGAAAAGAAAAATACATATGTTTTCATCATTCAAAATGATATTCAAAATGACAATGCAATTTTTAACAACATAACCATTCACAGAAGTGCTGCACACAGGCACACATATTCACAGGAGTAAATCATTTCTGTTCGACCACTTGAAGCATGAACGTCCATCTCACCATCGTTCATAGCAGCAAAGAGAATGAAAACGTTTTTGAACGAGGTCATCAAGCTGCGTAAAGTACTTGAGAAAAAAACATCAACAAAAAACCAACAACAAAAACAAAACCACCTAAAAATCCTCAAACATTGTAGTTGTTACCGAACATTTCTTTCTCCTGAAATTAGATGCCTCTGCAACATACTTAGCCAACAGAAATATTATCATATTAGTGTCAGAGGATAGCAAACCATGAAGATTATGAAAATTTTGTAGCAATGATGTTGAAACGTTGAGATTTTTCTCTGATATCATGAGAGAGAGAGAGAGAGAGAGAGAGAGAGAGAGAGAGAGAGAGAGAGAGGCAGAAAGAAAGAGAGAGAGAGAGAGAGAGTGAGACAGAGGCAGAGACAGAGACAGAGAACGGGAGAGAGAGAGAGAGAGAGACTGAGAGAGGAACATAATATATCCAGACACACAAATTCTACTTAAAATTGTAAAGGTGATAAGTTGATAAAGAGATATAGCAGAAAGCAAACAGGACAAAAAAAAAATATGCAAAAGGAAAAAAAAGAACTGGTTCCCACAGGCACTACAATGTATCATCTGTACTGTACATAAGTTTGGTAAACCTGTTGCTCTAACTGTGGAGTATGAACCATCATTGCAGGTACAACTGAAAACGCAAACAAACAAGGCAAGGTGAACACTCAGAGGACACATGAAAAGACTTACTTTCCGTCTATGACAGAAATGTGGTCTCCCTCCTCTATCGTCATCTTGCCGTTTTCCTCAAAATTCTGCCGTGCCTTCACAACCACTGGGTGAACCTGCTCAGCAAGTGGCAAAGACATGTAGGTGGTCATCAAGTTCACAGCAATGCCTTCACTTCAAACTCAGCGAGCAGCAAGAATGGAGATGGGAAAGGGTCAATCAAACCTGACAGTGTATATCTTAATCTCTGAGTCACCAGGGAGTAATCATTAGGTACTCACTGGGCACTCAGTCTGAGCTGGATGGGTGAAGTGTGTGTTTCAGATCAAATATATGTTAATTTATATGTTGATCTATTAGCGAATAGTTCAACAATAATAATAACAATAATGATGATCATTTATGACGCTTTATCCTACATCATAAGCCCTAAGCGCTTACAAATACATAAAAGGTTAAAGAAAACATAAATGAAACCAATAAGAAGTTGAATATTGTAATAAATACCATGCATCTAAAAACAAATGTGCGTATTGACACCCACCCATGCACACACAAATGATCCCACGCATACTGTCGCACAACAACGGACAAAACAGCATGCGCGTGCGCGCGCACACACACACACACACACACACACACACACACACACACATACACACACACACACATGCGTACACACCCACACCCACACAGCAACACACACACACATTAGTCACAGAATCAATTTGATGGCAAGGGAAGGGGAAGAAAGAACTGCTATTGATAGGTGAAGAGAGTTGTTTCAAGCGTTATCAGCATATCTGGTAATCAGTGTTAGTGTTGAATGGGTTATGGACACACAAAAAATACCCAGCATGCTCCAGCACCTTTGGAGAATTGATGGGCATCACCAGTCCTTCAATACCCAGCATGCTCCGGTGCCTTTGCAGAAGTGATGGGGATCATCAATCTGTTGATACCCAGAATGTACCAGGGCCTTTGGAGAATTGATGGGGATCATCAATCTGTTGATACCCAGAATGTACCAGGGCTTTGGAGAACTGATGGAGATCATCAATCTGTTGATACCCAGAATGTACCAGGGCCTTTGGAGAACTGATGGAGATCGTCAATTTGTTGATACCCAGAATGTACAGGGCCTTTGGAGAACTGATGGAGATCGTCAATCTGTTGATACCCAGAATGTACCAGGGCCTTTGGAGAACTGATGGAGATCGTCAATCTGTTGATACCCAGAATGTACCAGGGCCTTTGGAGAACTGATGGGGATCGTCAATCTGTTGATACCCAGAATGTACCAGGGCCTTTGGAGAATTGATGGGGATCGTCAATCTGTTGATACCCAGAATGTACCAGGGCCTTTGGAGAACTGATGGGGATCGTCAATCTGTTGATACCCAGAATGTACCAGGGCCTTTGCAGAATTGATGGGGATCGTCAATCTGTTGATACTTAGAATGTACCAGGATTCTTGCAGATGTGGTGGAGATCATCAGTCTTCTGATACCCAGAATGCACCAGGGCCTTTGGAGAAGTGATGGGCATCACCAATCCTTCAATACCCAGCATGCACCAGGGTCTTACGAGGAAACATTGGCATAACCAACCCCCCCAATATCCGGAATGCATTAGCGTCCTAGGAGAAGAGAGAGAGTATCCATCACGCACCAGGGCTTTGGAGAAAAGATGGGCATTGCCAGTCCACAAATACCCTGCATGCACCTGTGCCTTTGACGAAGAGACAGGCATCATCAATCCTTCAATACTCTGTACGCATTAGCACCTTTGGAGTACAGATAAGTATTACCAATCCTTCATTACCCAACATGCACCTGCGCTCTTGTAGAAGAGACAGGCATCATCAATTCTTCAATACCCAGCATGCACCAGGGCCTTTGGAGAAGAGATGGGCATCACCAGTCTAGTACTGTCTACTGGAATGCTGTCATGACAATTCAGACAACAACTAGCATGCATGAGTCTGTCTTGGAAAACCTCAAACTGATAGGTCACAGATTTTCTTATGTAATATTACCTTTGACCTAGTCATTGCAATCCTGGCCTACCAAGTCTGCAGTGTCTCAATTACATGGCAGAAGGAGGAAGAGGAAGAAAGAAATTAAAAGAGTATCAGTAAAACCTCAAAGAGGATGTCCTTGAGGACTATGAAGGAGGAAATGATAAAGTAACAGTGGCAACCCACAGAGGAAGTCTTTGAACACGAGGAAGAGGGAAATGAAAAAGTTGCAATGGTACCCTCATGAATGCAGTCTTTGAGAGAGATGAAGGGGTAACAATAGTGTGACAGTGGTACTAACACAGAAGGTCTGGGAGAGATGAAGGTGGAAACATGAAAGAGACAATGGTACCTCTAAGAGAAAGTATCTGAGGGTGAGGAGGTGGGAAAATGATGATAAAACAACACAGATACCTCACAGAGGAAGTCTTTGAGGGCGATAAAGGTGGGTCTGTCCTGGGGTTTAGCTGCCCAGCAATGCTGCATCAACTGATACACATCAGCAGGGCAACACTCTGGGTGTGGTAGACGTTCTCCTTCCACGTCAATTTTGTGTAAGATCTGAAACATCAGCAAAAGTCCATTTAACATGATTGTGTCTACCATTCCACCTGATTTCTCACGACCAGTTTAAAAAAAAAAGGTTAAACGAAAAAAAGGCCAAACCTTAATACATTGAGTCTTGTTTATTTATAGTCTTTTCATTCTGGGTGATACTAGACTGTAATAGGAAAAAAAGAAGTGTGTGTGTGTGTGTGTGTGTGTGTGTGTGTGTGTGTGTGTGTGTGTGTGTGTAAGTGTGTGTGTGTGTGTGTGTGTGTAAGTGTGTGTGTGTGTGCCAATATGTGTGTATGTGTGTGTGTGTGTGTGTGTGTGTGTGTGTGTGTGTGTGTGTAAGTGTGTGTATTAAGCACATGTAAGGATATGGCATTCATGACTACGTTCCCAACTGAAAACTATCGGAATTCAGAGGAGTAATGTATCAAGACTATAAATGTTTCTTCTCTGAAAGATCAACATGTACTAGAAACGGAATACACTATTCCTTATTCAAGAATATTGATATAGGAATCCCACAAGGATCAATCATAGCTTCAGTTCTATTACCTATTCTTATAATATATTCATCTCGCACAATTTGCAGATGATATTACTATTTGGACAAACCCAAATCTCAGAAAACATACAAACAAGAATTACTAATCAGTACAAAAACTCTATCAGCTGGAAACGAAAAATGAACAAGCATATTAAAGAAAAGAGACTTGTGCTTTTGGGAAAAAAGAAACAATTAATGCTTTTTAATCAGAGAATATCCAACATGTCTAAACTAGTATCAGATGGCAAACACTACATCCTGAAAAGGCAAAGTTTCTGCAAGTCAGTTTATCTCATACATTAAACTGGCAACCTCATAGAGAAAACTTCATGCCAAAAGCCTGAAGAAGAGTGAGTTCACTGAAAGTAAGTACTGCACATTCTTGGGGATATGATGCAAAAATGATTCTGTATTCACTCATCATCTTGTCTGATCAAAACTGACTTATGGCCAGAAGTTTATTTTTCAGTCCCTAAAACATTATTAAAAAAAACTATCAACAATGGCCAGAAGTTTATTTTTCGGTCCCTTAAACATTATTAAAAAAAAAACTATCAACAGCAAAGCTTATAAGTTAGCTCTGTATACTAGTGCATAAAAACACATTCAATATGAACAAGGAAGCTAATCTGTTGTCTCTCCGAGACCAACATAAAACTGGCAACAGCCAAATATATAACCAGAAGCCTTCCTGTTGTCAAACATTGTGACAGATGATTCCTTTTCAGACTGAGTGTATGAGTTCCCTACAAAAGCTCAAAACACATTATATCTTCAACCCATTACAAATGTACAAATGAAATGAGAAACGTATCACTGACTTTGTGTCTATTCAAGTTGTGCCAACCATGCCACATGTACATCAGTGGGAGCATGTCCAAACCAACTTAGAAATTGTTAACACTGTTCTGAAGAAAGATGACAATGTTCATATATATTTCATCCAGTCAAAACCAAACAATGTATTGAAAATGTGTATTCGCATCATCTAAAAATGTTTAGAAATGGGTCCATTTTGGATTTGCATGCAAGAGCTGGATTTGAACTCGCTCATTTACAAAGACAAAAATCATTTTACCTTAGAAAAGGTTTTTTTTCTGCGTTCACATCAGCATCGTGTGCCATACCTAGGACACTAATTTTGATGTGCCGACAACCACACTGCAATTTCCAACATTCTGCGTGACAGTGGCACTGCCATTTCTAACATTTCTCTCTAGTGTAGACTTAAACTCTGCTCCTTCTTACTTTGAAAAACTGTGATTTCTATGTAAGGAGATGTTTGTTTTCTGATGTATGACATTTGACACTTTACGTTATGTCTACAGGAATTGGAACAGACTTTCACTGGGTTCTGTCACACTGTGGACTATTTTGGAATGAAAAAACTGCCAACTAGCAAGAGATAGTGCAACGAAAACTTTTTATGAAGCACCTTCAAGTTTCATAGGCATAAAATAACTTTGTTATCAATATTGAACATCTTGACAGTGAAATCTGAAATTTCATCCTGTCCCAGATATGTTTCAAGTCCAATCTGTAAACGCAGCAAAAAATGTAACATGTGTGCTTGTGCCCATCCTGTATCTGGTCATCAAATTCGGTTTGAATGTGCAATTCTAACCTCTTTATACATTGATTTTAAGACTGATGTTCCACAACTGGACCATTAAATCACAAATAGCAAAATGATCGCTGGTTCTGAAGTTAACAGACTTTTAGAGACAATTATAGATATCTGAAAATACAGTAAGATTTTTCGTTTCTGGTCTTCCCTAATTTTTTTTTTGTTCTTTTCTATTTGTTAAATTGCTATCTTTTTTTCCTTATACACTTTTCTTTCCTCTTATCTTCCCCATGAGCAACATACCCTACCATACCTCACATTCAGTCGAAATCTATGCAAAAGTGAGGAGTACCTGGGACCCGTTGTATCCCAGCCAGGGCTCTTGTCCATAGGTGAACATTTCCCACAGCGTCACTCCAAACATCCAGGTATCGCTGGCATGGGAAAATTGTCGTGACTTCAAACTCTCCGGAGCACACCTTCCAACATAACATCAGTTGCAATGGTCACTGTGTGTAGTCTTCACTACAACATCAGTTGCAATGGCCATTGCATGTAGTCTTCACTATGAGTTACTTGCCTCCCTCTGCGAAAAGTGGCAATTCAATAATTTCCCCAATATGTGTCTGCCTTTTTATTTCAAACAACAGCAAGCTGCATTTGGATTGTATTCATAAAGTTATGGTGGGCTAGTATCTCCTGACAACTTCTTTATGACAAACGAGTGATGACAACTCGGACTGAGTCAAATAATACTTACAAAGCCACTGACTAAAAAAGTCAACACACACACACACACACACACACACACACACAACACACACACATATCCCCCCCTCCCCCTCCCCTGTGAAAACTGCTAAAATACAGATCTTCCGGGGGGGGGGGGGGGGGGGGGGGGGGGGGGCTAAATATAAAGGGATTTTGTTTTTTTAAACCAGTACCCAGATGATATCTGGCTGTAGCCAAGGATATAACAAGAAAATTTCCTAAGTATCTCAGATATATGTAAAGAATTGAAAGAGCAGTGGGCATATTAGTGAACCTACCTAAGAAAATAAAATTGTGTCCCTTGATGCCTGGATTGTACTGTACCCCAGAAATACATGGATTTATCATGTAAAACAACAATTGTGAGTTGTAAATTCACTACCAAATATTTACACAGGTGTTCAGTAAACACTAAAACCACTTTTTGCTGGGTTTGTGTGGTTTTTGTTTTGCTGCTGTTGGAGTTTTGTATGCTTGCAAAGTATGATTTAAAAAAAAAAGTTGAATTATAAGATTATTTATTATACTCAGAATGAACAAAATCAAATATTATTTACAGATATCATACCCCTGGGTATAACAAGAAAACACGCCAAAACTCTAAGAGATATCTCCACAATAAATGAGCACTGATCAATTAATGAACCTACCGCAAAAAGTCAAATTTTCCTCCAACACACAGAAGTACAAAACTGATACAAAATAGCGGCAGTCAAGGGGTTAAGTGTCTCAGTTGTATCTTCTTGGAAACTGACTACTGTGGGAGATAGAATGTAGTCCTGACGAACTCCATGTGAAGTACAAAACTACTCTCCAAATGCATGCTGTGTACCACTCCCATTGCTTTAGAGTACAGCTGCTGCCTGGTCATTGTTTAGTTTTTGCCCCATGTTAAATGTCTTCATCGTTACCTACATCGCATCCTACCAGGCTCTGTTGAATGCCTGGTGTTGAAGTTTTTTCACAAAGGGTACACAGAATTTGGAAAGAGACTAGGTACAGACAGACAGAGTACAGGACTAAACACTAGTCCTGTACTCTGTCTGTGTCCTTGGTGGTAAACAACCCCGTCTCTTTACAAATTTTGCTTCATTTTCCGCCGTCAGTCACTCCGTTTTGAAACTCAAAGGTACACAGGTTAAAGATCTCTCTGATGGTACTTCTGTCTTTGTGGTGTCCAGCTGTAATCTATTCCCAATCATTCTTAGCATTATTTCAGAATGACTCACCAAGCAAAAGGAACTTTACGATGTTCAGACATTACATAATGGTCTTCCTGACTGGGCAAGGCTCGCATCAAGCCAAAATCACCAATCTTGATCTGAAAACCATACACAAAAGTAAGCAGAAACAGTGATACAAAAGAATTCTCCACAATGGTCAAAATCAAATAAAACTGGTCCAGTTCACATATGCATGTCCCAACGTTTAAGATCAAACTAGCGGAACAGATGTTTTCCTCTTGGTGTGTTCCTGGTGAAAAAATAAATCCAGAGCATTTCTTTCAAAAAAATGGAATCTCTTGGAAGCTACTTGCTCTTGGCAGTTACTTCCTACAAAAATGTAAGGCTCTTTGTCAAATGAGGATCTGCATTCAGCATCATTAGAACTGATGCATGTTCATTTTAAATTTTCGATAACAGATCCTATTTTTGTTGATTTACTTACTGGGAGAAGGCCATACTCTCATACCCAACCAAAAACTTAAGAAAAGAATCTGATCTTTACATAAACTGTGAATTGATTACATAACACTTTCATCAAACATATTTGTGGCAGAACTGGAATATCATCATCTTTCTGCTTTCTAGAAAATGATGTACAAAATGCATAAAAAAAAAGTATAAAACCAAGCTGGGCGTTTGTAAAGCTTGGTGACGCTGAAGTTATTTGTGGGTATGAAGAAGTGAAATTGTTTGCCATAACCACCGTGTGCATAGTGTCATTTTGAAGTGGAACAATTCTATTTCTTAGTGAGGAAAATACAAAACACACAACAAATGCAAATTTTGAAAATCAACTGGACACACAAGCTGCAGTTCTGTCGACTTCATCATTCAAAAACTATCCAAAGCAGTTTTCAAAAGATAGTAAAGGCAACACACCAAACAAGGTGTATAAGAAAGCAGTATAATACAAAACACACAAAAGAAAGAAAAAGAAATTGAAAAACACAAAACCAAGAACAGAACAAAACAAATCAAAATATTTCTTAACATTCAAGCCACATTCCTTTGTTTCCTAACACCACTCAATGTTTCAACGACAAAGTCGACAGAAAACACAACACAACCTCCACTCCACAACCCTCCAGCACGCTGACCTTGTCCGAGGTTGACAGGAGAACATTCCTACAGGCCAAGTCCCTGTGAATAAAGCGTTTGGACTCCAGGAAGCTCATGCCATTGGCGATTTGAACAGCATACTCCACAGCGTGGTGATCAGAATCTTTCCCTCACAGGTCTGTAGTTTATCCAGCAGGGCTCCTTGCGGGGCCAGCTCCGTCACCTGGGTGACAGAGTGAACTGTGCAGCTGACATGATCTTCTTCCAGACAAAGCATGCATCGTTACTTAAACGACACAGGCAAGAGCTACTCCAGCACTGATGGCATTAGGGTTCAGCAGTGTAAGGTGTGAAGTTCAGGTGCCTTTGGTGGACACAAGTGTTCAGTCACTGTAGTGCTCTCAAGGCTTCATGATTCACAGGTTAATGCAAGGGAGGTAATGCATCATGCAAGGAAAGTAAAAAATAGTTTTATAGTCTTGCTCTTTCATGGTGAACATTCAGGTTTGTTGTTGTCTGTCTGTTTTTGTTTCAGCACATCAATGTTCATAACAGCTATAAACTAAGATCACAACACACCTTCAAACTCCTTTCCAGTCTACTTTCATGTTACTCTCTAAAATGTTTCAAATGTCTGTTCTTTTGGTTTTTTTTTGTTTTTTTTTAATCATTTTCTTTTATTTTTTTCAAAGATATTTTGAACTGAATTTCACTGTAGTTCTTGATGCTGCCAAATGTGTAATCCAAAATAAGATGAACATGTGACTACCTTGTAAGAACATCACTCAATCTTTCTATCCACATTTACTGCTTTATCATATACATGTGACAAAAACACTCCACCTTTCCATCTGTTTATCATGTACATGTGACAACAACACTCAATCTTTCCATCTACATTTCCTGTTTTATCATATACATGTGACAACACTCAATCTTTCCATCTACACTTACTGTTTTAACATATATATGTGACAACACTCAATCTTTCCATTTACGTTTACTGTTTTATCATATGTACGTGACAACACTCAATCTTTCCATTTACGTTTACTGTTTTATCATATGTACGTGACAACACTCAATCTTTCCATTTACGTTTACTGTTTTATCATATGTACGTACACAACACTCAATCTTTCCATTTACATTTACTGTTTTATCATATGTATATGTGCACAGAGGAAAAGAGTTTTGAAAGTAAGACTCAATTCTAACCAACTTGGATTTCCATACTCACTGTCTGACAGCACTGAAAAGACCTACTTTGAAACTGACATTGAATTCAATACAAATATGTTTAAAAAGAAAGCAGAACACAGGTGTAATATCACAATGGTAAAAAAAAAAAAAATGTATACCACTCTGCAAACATCTGAACAAAAGCTACATCCCATGATTTATCTCTTGATGTTATAAATGTAGCAAAAATCATGATTTTTTTTTTTGTTGTAAGCTTCTCATATAACAGAGAAGAAGAAGAAGAAGAAGAAGAAGAAGAAGAAAATCCTACTGACATAACGAAAGTAGAGTTTTCAGTACTTTCAGGGCAGATTCAACAGGGAATTATCACAATTTTGATATACAGAATAGCTTTGTATAATCCACCATTTGCTCTGCATACAAATCTGCATGTAAAACCTATCAATGCCACATTTTCAACATTGTTGCTGTATAGATTCAAAACTTGGGACAAACATTCGGGCATGCTTAATGAACACAGACATCAGTTATAGGAGTAATGGAATAAGTAATAGCAACAAGTGTGGAGTTGCATTTCTGGAGGTAGCAAATGTAGCAGTACCATTTGCAGACACCCAGCCTTGGCAAACAACTGACATAACTGAAGGAACCTGATGAACAGTTCTTCAGTCTGGCACCCAAATGACTCTTAAAGAAGGATAAGAAGAAACATAGTGCTCCCACCAGAAGCGTACATAAAGAACTACAACCTTGTGTGTAGAAGTAACGGAGAAGAATGTTATGTAAAAGGATATTTATAGAGCGCTTTACCTCGTGAGAGCCCAAAGTGCATATTACAGAAACATTCTAACTCAAAGCGCATGCGCGCACACACACACACACACACACACACACACACACACACACATACACGTGTGTGTATGCGCATGCACGCACACACACACACACACACACACACACACACACACACACACACATGCGTACGCGCATGCGCGTGCACACCACACACACACATACACACACACATGAAAAACAAAACACACACACATGCAGAAAGACACACGAGCATGTCAAAACAAGCAGACTCGCACACAGAGGTAAGTGGATATTGTTAATCTGTCCGGGGGGAAAAGATGTGTCTTTAGGGAGGTTTTAAAAGTCTGTAAAGAGTCAGTGATATGCAGAGAAGAAGGCAGACCATTCCACAGAGCAGGTGCCAGGTAAGAGAAAGATCGTTGGCATGAAGTTTTCAGGCGAGCAGAGGGAAAAAAAAAAAAAAACCGTAGCAATTCAATATGCTGAGTATGCAAAGAGCTACAATCATGTCTGTAGACTGTTGTCACACAGAGGTGGCATACTCATATGGGGGTTGTCACATTTCTTGTCCTATCACTCACGTTATCAATGTCTGCTGTAGAACTACATGTTGGGATTACATATCGCACACGTCCACTATCATGGGCTACCTGCATACTGATGACTCACATAACATCATGTCTTCACTCAGCTCTAATATTCAAACATCCATAAAGAGAACAGCTCTCACCATCATCAATGGTGTTGCCAAGACAACTCCGTACAGACGAATCAGATTGACGTGCCTGAGGGTGAACATGGCATTGACCTCTTTCACAAAGTCTTCAAAGGCTCCTGGCTGAGACAGCACGTCGTTCTTCAGGATCTTCAAAGCGACTGCTTTCTGCACACATACCACATTTCTCCATGTCACAGACAACAGACAGCACATCATTCTTCAGGATCTTCAAAGCCACTGCTTTCTGCACACATACCACACTTCTCCACGTCACAGACAACAATTAACTTCATCATGAAAGCATACATTAGCAGGAAGACATTCCAGGGACAGCCTGACAACAGAAGAACTCCAGAGATGAAACCCCTTACAGGCAAGTGTTCTGGCCTTGGATTCCTTATTCATATACAACATTCTAGCATGAAACTGCGAGTTGGTAGTGTTAAAATACATCTGAAATTTTTAAACTTAAAAGTCAGGGCCAAGACTGAGTTGAAGTGTTAGTACATTTGAATTTTTTTTAACTTAAAAGTCAGGGCCAAGATTCATGTAGAACCGGTAGCAGACTTTGGGCCTGATAACTTTCCATGTACAGATAGTTGATATACCCATGGTGTCAGTTTCTGCCCACACGAAGTTGTCTCACACCAAGGCGGTTTATGGTTTGACATATATTGACATGATCCCAGTCCAGGGTGTCAAATGTTCAAGACTGCAATGGTGACCACAGTCATAAATATTCGTACCTTTGTAAACATTCATATCTTTTTTTTTTTTTTTTTGCTTTTGCTTCCCATCTTCTGTGCCACCTCTGTGGTGGCATTGCACCCATGCCACTCCCCCCCCCCCCCCCCCCCCCCCCCCCACTCCCCACCCCCCCCCCCCCACAGCCACAGCCCCCCCCCCCCCCGCCCCAGCACCAGCACAGCAATGGCCCACCGCCGCAGCAGTCACAGCAATCCACAGGTACACCCACAAGAGGAGACACTGCACTGCATTGCTGCCGAGTCACTTCTGTGGTGTTCAGTGGCGCCTGTTCTGACCCAACTTCTGCAGGGCACCACCTACTAAGCCCCCTAATGATGACAATAATTGCAGAGTCATGGAGCCAATTTCAGTGAGCCTTCCTTTACCGATGCCCCCGATGGAATCAAACCAAGGCCATACATGTGGAGAGGACATCGAAACTGAGGTCACCATGAGTACCTGGGTAGGAAGGGCCACAGAATTTGAACATTTTTCTTTTTTTTTTTTTTGCTGCTGATTATTTGAGAATTAGGATGATAAAAATGATGCTACGGATTTCCATTTGGGTCTGAGACTGCGTGACAGAAAACTGGTATTTTTCAGCTAAGATCTTGGTACTGACATGATGAAATTGCCTTTTGTGACATCATGCCCAGTTATTCTGGTCATAAATTGTCAAAAAAAGTGTGTTCTACTTAATCAGGAATAGTGGAAAATGTCACTGTATTTTTTTGTTGATTCTCAAGGGAGTGCACAGATGTGATTCAATGCTTAGCAGTGTATTTCACCACATGCACATGCAGAATACATGCTCTTTTAAAGTAGAAATGTGTAAAATCGGTGTGACAAACATGTTGTTTGCATAATATTCTTTCCTCCTTATGGTTTCTTAAAACAGATGGAACCACCCTTAGGCTATGCCTGAAACATTTAAAGCAATGTAAATCTTTGATCTCTCAAAATACTATGCTGACTGAATGAACAATGATAAGCATAATAAGCATCCTATAGCACGAAATCCCAATGCTCTGTTGATGTCAAGCTCCAGCAAGATTCAAATTTTTGAAGACAGCAAAGTACTGACTGTGAATATATCAAACATAGTGAATCTCATCCTGGTAGGATTGTCTTCCATTTCAGGTATACACCCTCCTGAGACACAAACAATTTCAACCTCTATTTGCTCATGTGCACATTTGGGCATGTATAATGACATTGAAACCAGCCACTCATCTTCCTTTGTACAACTTGAGTAAATCCAGCCATTCCTTTTGCATCTATATCTTGAGCATTTCCAACCATTTGTATTTTTTTTAAGTCAACAAAAAAAGTTTAAGCCATACAAATATTCCCTGCCCACAAACCTTGCTTCCAGATGGTGTGATCCATTCTCCTCGCTTCACGACCCCAAAAGACCCATTGCCCAGCTTGTTGTAGACGTAAAGATTTTCTTGTCAATCAGGCATGTCAGCGTCATGTCCCCATGATGGGTAGATTTTGGCGGAGGGGGTTTCTTCCCTGTTGTCTTCTCCGTGGCTTTAGCACTGGGAAGAATCTGTTGAACAGAGGGGTGGTGGCTGGGGTGATAAGCTATATCTTTTTTATTCATTGATAAGAAAATACCAGTATCAGTAAATGTTCATTAACATCTTATAGTGGGCATTCTGGCTTGTGGTGTGGTGTTATTTATGTGCACACATACAGTCATAGACAAGCAAACATGTGTACCTACATCTGCGCTTATGTAAGCACAAGCATGCACACACACATACTTACCCATGTGAATGTCCACACAACAACACTCAACCATGAATTTAATTTACACATACATACATGTGCACATACAAATGAATGTAAATGTACATACACACACACATATATGCATGCACCATGTTCATATACACACACACACACACACACACACACACACACTATTACGCACGCGCGCGCACACACACACACACACACACACACACACACACACACACACACACACATACACACACACACACACACACACACACACCTACCTTATCCAGCAGGCCTTTCTTACGAAGACTCTTGCGGCGTTTGATAGCATCCATCAGACGACGAATGGCCGCCGACCCATGCCGATCTTCTCCAGGTCTTCAGACTTGACAAAATCAAAGTGCAGGAGCCTGGACACAGCAGTCGACCAAATTAATCCTACTGACATGAACAGCAGCCAACCAGATTAATCCTACCGACATGAACAGCAGTCAGCCAGATTAATCCTACTGACATGAACAGCAGCCAACCAGATTAATCCTACAGACATGAACAGCAGCCAACCAGATTAATCCTATAGACATAAACAGCAGTCGACCAGATTAATCCTACTGACATGAACAGCAGCCAACCAGATTAATCCTACAGACATGAACAGCAACCAACCAGATTAATCCTACTGACATGAACAGCAGGCAGCCAGATTAATCCTATTGACATGAATAGCAGCCAACCAGATTAATCCTATTGACATGAACAGTAGTCAACCAGATTAATCCTACTGATATGAACAGCAGTCAGCCAAATTAATCCTACTGACATGAACAGCAGTCAACCAGATTAATCCTACCGACATGAACAGCAGTCAGCCAGATCAATCCTACTACTGACATGAACAGCAGCCAACCAGACTACTCCTACTGACATAAACAGCAGCCAACCAGATTAATCCTATAAGACATAAACAGCAGCCAACCAGATTAATCCTATAAGGCATAAACAGCAGCCAACCAGATTAATCCTGTAAGACATAAACAGCAGCCAACCAGATTAATCCCATAAGACGTAAATAGACAGAGGAAAACAAAAGAGACAATGAAACAAAGACTGAGGCAGACAGAGATAGAGATTCAAGGCAGATCACCTCAGAAAAGCAAAATGAAAACACAGTTCACAACTGTTCAATCTTGACAGTACCTTATATATGTGTACACACAAGTAAGAAACAATCATGTACTCACCTTGTGACTTGTAGGTCATCTCGTATTTTGGTGTAGAACTGTTCCAGCTGCACCTCTGATAGCAGCTCATACAGCCACTCTCCCCCCTCCTCCTCCCCGTCCATCTCCTCCCCTCCCCACTCTTCCTGGCCACTCAGTCTGCACACAGGACAGAAACGTCAAAGTTGCTGATCACATGGCAGAAACGTCAAAGTTGCTGATCACATGGCAGAAACGTCAAAGTTGCTGATCACATGACAGAAACGTCAAAGTAGCTGATCACATGACAGAAACGTCAAAGTAGCTGATCACATGACATAAAGGTCAAAGTAGTAGATCACATGACAGAAACGTCAAAGTAGCTGATCACATGACAGAAACATCAAAGCAGAAGATCACATGACAGAAACATCAAAGTAGCTGATCACATGACAGAAACATCAAAGTAGTAGATCACATGACAGAGAACATCAAAGTAGTAGATCACATGACAGAAACATCAAAGCAGAAGATCACATGACAGGAACATCGAAGTAGCTGATCACATGACAGAAACATCAAAGTAGCTGATCACATGACATCACATGACAGAAACGTCAAAGTTGCTGATCACATGACAGAAACATCAAAGTAGCTGATCACATGACAGAAACATCAAAGTAGCTGATCACATGACAAACATCAAAGTAGTAGATCACATGACAGAAACGTCAAAGTAGTAGATCACATGACAGAAACATCAAAGCAGAAGATCACATGACAGAAACATCAAAGTAGTAGATCACATGACAGAAACATCAAAGCAGAAGATCACATGACAGAAACATCAAAGTAGTAGATCACATGACAGAAACATCAAAGTAGTAGATCCTATGACAGAAACATCAAAGTAGTAGATCACATGACAGAAACATCAAAGTAGCTGATCACATGACAGAAACATCAAAGTAGTAGATCACATGACAGAAACATCAAAGCAGAAGATCACATGACAGAAACATCAAAGTAGTAGATCACATGACAGAAACATCAAAGTAGTAGATCACATGACAGAAATGTCAAAGTAGTAGATCACATGACAGAAACGTCAAAGTAGTAGATCACATAACAGAAACATCAAAGTAGTAGATCACATGACAGAAACGTCAAAGTAGCTGATCACATGACAGAAACGTCAAAGTAGCTGATCACATGACAGAAATGATGATTACAAATACCCCAACCCAGTCTGTACCGAAGGATTTAGTTTCAGCTAACAACCCTTCATTGTGTCACTTGATTTGGTTGAGATAAAATTATACCAATTAAAACAATTTTACGATGGCCCTTGAACTGTACTTAGCAACAGCCATAGAACAGAGCAATCCTACTGAGAAACACTTAAGGCATGCTTGGCCCACAGTTGTAATATGAGCATTTCCAAGGGGAAACAGCATTTTTTTCCTAGTTTTGAATTCACTATTACATTGTTTTAAAATTCAAAATGATTCTCCAAATACTGATTAATCAAACCATCCACTTCTGCATGTGGCGTTAGGTAAGTCTGAGAATCCTTATGGATCCGTATTGGCCAAAAGGTAACAAAAGCAAACCAGAAACGTCTTTCTCAGCTTCTTCCCTGAGGGTTCATTGTATACTCATTACAAAGTAAAAAAAAAAAAAAAAAAAACCCTGTCACATTTCCTATCACTGAGTGACTGCTGGCATCAGCAACTGATGTTTGATAGCTATGTCGGAGAATCCTTGAGTAACTGCTGACGTCAGCAACTGATGTTTTGCTCGCTATGCCAGAGAATCCATGAAAACACCTTAACACAAAATTTTTTTTTGCACCCACATTTCTGTAAGCATTTTTTTTTTCCAAGAAAGCTTTGAAAATGGAACAGTCAATAAATTGTGTTGAATAACAACATTACAAGCAAGAACGGTTGCTAACTATATTGCTGACGCACTTCGGATGTCTCACATTTCACTGACACTGACAAAACCTAAGTCACAAGCTACAAGAAAGGAAAAAGTGTTCCATACAATAGCAGGATTCATTTTACAATTTAAGCAAAACAAAAAAGAAGTGTTTTCTAATCTACGCATTGCGAAACGGACAAATCTCTAGAAGAACAAAAAAAAAACAAAAAACAAGAGCGCCTGCACTGATACAGTTATTTTGCAAGAAATAGAATGACTGCACATGAAATACAGACAAAGCAAAATGTCAGTCACATATTGTAAAATTAAAATCAAGGTGATGCCTCCTTCAGCTCAACTTATAAATCTGTTCTCTGTTCCAGTAACAAAGAGGGTGTCAAGCAAAATCTGATTATTTAAAACTAAATATCAAATACAATAATATCATCAACTGTGCAAACCTAATATTTCAATGATTTTGAAATGTCAGGGCTTCATAACAAAAACTTGAAATGTGCTTTATCTACAAGAAGTGTGCAGCATTCTGGCAGCCCATCTTGTCTTCACTGTACTTCCCTAGTGAATCGCTCTGACCTTGTGTGTCTTCACTGTACTTCCCTAGTGAACCGCTCTGACCTTATGTGTCTTCACTGTACTTCCCTAGTGAACGGCTCTGACCTTATGTGTCTTCACTGTACTTCCCTAGTGAACGGCTCTGACCTTATGTGTCTTCACTGTACTTCCCTAGTGAATGGCTCTGACCTTGTGTGTCTTCACTGTACTTCCCTTGTGAACCGCTCTGACCTTATGTGTCTTCACTGTACTTTCCTATTGAACCGCTCTGACCTTATGTCTCTTCACTGTACTTCCCTACTGAACCGCTCTGACCTTATGTGTCTTCACTGTACTTCCCTAGTGAACAGCTCTGACCTTGTGTGTCTTCACTGTACTTTCCTATTGAACGGCTCTGACCTTATGTGTCTTCACTGTACTTCCATGAGTTCTGACCTTGTGTGTCTTCACTGTACTTCCCTAGTGAACAGCTCTGACCTTGTGTGTCTTCACTGTACTTTCCTATTGAACGGCTCTGACCTTATGTGTCTTCACTGTACTTCCATGAGTTCTGACCTTGTGTGTCTTCACTGTACTTCCCTAGTGAATGGCTCTGACCTTATGTGTCTTCACTGTACTTCCCTATTGAACAGTTCTGACCTTGTGTGTCTTCACTGTACTTCCCTATTGAACAGCTCTGACCTTATGTGTCTTCACTGTACTTCCCTATTGAACAGCTCTGACCTTATGTGTCTTCACTGTACTTCCATGAGTTCTGACCTTATGTGTCTTCACCGTACTTCCCTAGTGAATGGCTCTGACCTTATGTGTCTTCACCGTACTTCCCTAGTGAATGGCTCTGACCTTGTGTGTCTTCACTGTACTTCCCTAGTGAATGGCTCTGACCTTATGTGTCTTCACTGTACTTCCCTATTGAACGGCTCTGACCTTATGTGTCTTCACTGTACTTCCTATTGAACGGCTCTGACCTTATGTGTCTTCACTGTACTTCCTATTGAACGGCTCTGACCTTATGTGTCTTCACTGTACTTCCCTACTGAACCGCTCTGACCTTATGTGTCTTCACTGTACTTCCTAGTGAATGGCTCTGACTTATGTGTCTTCACTGTACTTCCCAAGTGAATGGCTCTGACTTTATGTGTCTTCACTGTACTTTCCTAGTGAATCGCTCTGACCTCATGTGACTGGCAGAATGAACTGATGACTGATAACATCAGAAATGACATGTACAATAAAGGAAGGAGCGATGAAGCAATACCAAATCAGCATCATGTTTATAAAAAAAAAAAAGTCCAACAGATTTCCCACTCTCACTCAACATAATCACACAGCATACACCAAGTGTTCTTGCCCCTAGTCTCAGGACCAGCCAACTGATCATCAGTTATGTCAAGCCTGTCAGGTCAGGCTGTTCATATTCCACTCTCACTCAACATAATCCACACAGCATACACCAAGTGCTCTTGCCCCTAGTCTCAGGACCAGCCAACAGATCATCAGTAAGCCAAGCCTGGCAGGTCAGGCTGTTCATATTCCACTCTCACTAAACATATCCACACAGTATACACCAGTGTTGTTGCCCCAGTCTCACTGACCAGCCAACAAATCATCAGTAAGTCAAGCCTGCCAGGTCACACTGTTCACAGCCCCGCCCAGCCAACCAAGGAGGCTGCATCAGGCTACAATGGCTGGTTAAAAACACAGAACCATGCACAGCAGAAAACAGAAACTGGCTGGCCATGCACTTTGACCAATTACTACACTGGCTGAATCTCATGCAACATGCATGACCATTGCCACAAAGTCTGGGTACAATATTATTGGGACTGGGAGACACATGGAGAGGCTAGGTGTGTGTTTGGAAGACAGAAAGAGCCAGAGAGTGTAAGTGAGAGAGGGAAACTGAGAGAGAGAGAGAGAGAGAGAGAGAGAGAGAGAGAGAGAGAGGACGACAGACAAAAAGACAGAGTGAGAGAGAGAAAGAGAAGAGAGAGAGAGAAGAGAGAGAGAGAGAGAGAGAGAGAGAGAGAGAGAGAGAGAGAGAGAGAGAGAGAAGAGAGAGAGAGAGACAGACAGACAGACGGGCAGGGAAAAAGAAAGACGACAGCCAAAAAAAGACAGAGAAAGAAAGAAGAGAGAGAGAGAGAGAGAGAGAGAGAGAGAGAGAGAGAGAGAGAGAGAAAGCGAGAGAGAGAACAATGAACAATCTTTATTTCTTCAGGCCCCCAGCTCCTAGAAATTAAGCCAAGTTAACACGTACCTAAAAGACACATACATTACAACCAATCAGCTTTCTAGCGTGAGACTGTCAGCAAAGGTTTGCCTTAACTTCATGGCATTAAACAAAAATACGAGAGAGAGGAGTGAGAGAGAGAGAGGGAGAGAGACTGAGAGAGAGAGAGAGAGAGAGAGAGAGAGAGAGAGAGAGAGAGAGAGAGAGGATACAAAAAGGCAGGCAGACTTGGTGGGTGGGCGTATGGAGATGGAGAAGGGCGACAGGGGATGCACTAGACTATTTACATGCCTGTGTCACACTGTGGAATGTGACTTTAAACTTCACGCCAAATGTTGTACTAACACACCACCACCAGTGATGACATAGACATACCAGCTCAACACATGAAAGAGGATCCAAAATGACCATGCCATCATGATCTGATCTCATCCTTCACCCCTCTCCTTTACCATTCAAACAACACCACTCCTCACCCAGCCTCCGGCACCCCCCCTCACTCACATGCATGACTAATCAAACACACACAATACTATAAATATGAAGTAAACCACCATTCTTGTAACCATAATGAGACAAATCACATACACACAACAGTTCACATCAAACCACTAAAAACATATCTGACAACAAATTGAACAATACTGTACCCATAAAGTGGCAGTAAACCACCATTCTTGTCACCTTATCTCAACAAACCAGACAGACTACCCATGAAGAGATAAACGACAGAGAAATGGTGAGGATTTTTCAGCTAATACATTTGTTCCACATCATCGTTTTAAAATTGTAACTTTATGAATCAAATTTTCTTTGCCTATCATCTGCTTGTTTACATGTGCTGCCATCCGATGAAGATGAGTGTGACAGACACATGGTCAAAACAATGGTCAACCTGAGGGTTACAGGTTCAAACCCTGGCAGAACCTAGTAGCTGAAGTGTGAAACAATCATCTTTCAAACCCCCCAGGGCAACATACATAACCTGAGGAGGATGGTGAGAACAGGAAAGAATTAGACGGACGAAGACAAACTGGCCATGATGAGAGAAAGGAAAGCCCTCGGTTTTCATGTGGCGACAGAGCAGTTTTGTTTTTGCTGTAGAGATAAATACATATAATATCATGTGGCGACACAGTAGTGTTGTTTCTGCTCTAGAGATAAATACAGAGAAAATCATGTGGCAACACAGTAGTGTTGTTTCTGCTCTAGAGATAAATACAGAGTAAATCTCTAGAGATAAATACAGAGAAAATCATGTGGTGACACAGTAGTTTTGTTTTTGCTCTAGAGATAAATACAGAGAAAATCATGTACTGGAACTGGGATGAAGGAATGGTCATGGGACAAGGGCAGAAGAAGGGAGCTGGAGGGATGAGGGAAAAGGGTACTGAGAAATTCTAACATTCCAATGATGTATCCTATACACAAACTGACCTTAAAATCACACACAACAGACAAGCTGACTGGCAACAAAGTGATCACACAGAAAAACAATGAAAGGATAGACAGAAAGAATGTGGATGCAAGTGAAAAAAAAAAAGAGACCAAAGACATACGTCACATTGTCTATAGCTAAGCCAACAACAGAAGCCACACCAGGGCTAAGAAAAGACACAGAAAAGGTAAGTAAGTAAAGACAAACGAGGACAAAGGCAGGGACACTGACACAGAATGAGAGACAAAAACAGACATGCCTGCAAGAGAGAGAGAGAGAGAGGGAGGCACAGAGGGGGGGGGGGGGGGGGGGGGGGGAGACAGAGAAGGAGAGAGACAGACAGACAGAAAGGGAGAGAGAGACTGACAGAAAATCAGACAGACAGAGACAGAGGCCTGAGAGAGACAGAGTGAAAACGGGAAGAGTAAGAAACATTCATGAGAGAGCTAGGAAGACAAATTCCAACAGACAGAGAGAGAGGAAAGAGGGAGAGGGAGGGTAGAAGGAGAGGGGGACGAGGGGGGCAGATATACACCAAATATGTGGACAGAGAGAAAGGGACATAGAGTGAAAGATACAGAGACACATAAAAACTGGTGTGACAGACAGACAGACAGAAAGGGATGTAGAGTGAAAGATACAGAGACACATAAAAAACTGGTTGGACAGACAGACAGACAGAAAGGGACGTAGAGTGAAAGATACAGAGACACATAAAAAACTGGTTTGACAGACAGACAGACAGAAAGGGACGTAGAGTGAAAGATACAGAGACCATAAAAACTGGTGTGACAGACAGACAGACAGAAAGGGACGTAGAGTGAAAGATACAGAGACACATAAAAACTGGTTTGACAGACAGACAGAGAGAAAGGGACGTAGAGTGAAAGATACAGAGACACATAAAAACTGGTTTGACAGACAGACAGACAGACAGACAGAAAGGGCCGCAGAGTGAAGGATACAGAGACACATAAAAACTGGTTTGACAGACAGACAGACAGAAAGGGACGTAGAGTGAAAGATACAGAGACACATAAAAACTGGTTTGACAGACAGACAGACAGACAAAGGGCTGTAGAGTGAAGGATACAGAGACACATAAAAACAGGTTTGACAGACAGACAGACAGACAGAAAGGGACGTAGAGTGAAAGATACAGAGACACATAAAAACAGGTGTGACAGACAGACAGACAGAAAGGGACGCAGAGTGAAAGATACAGAGACAAAAAAACAGGTCTGACAGACAGACAGACAGACAGAAAGGGACATAGAGTGAAAGATACAGAGACTCATAAAAACAGGTCTGACAGACAGACAGACAGACAGAAAGGGACGTAGAGTGAAAGATACAGAGACACATAAAAACAGGTCTGACAGACAGACAGACAGACAGAAAGGGACGTAGAGTGAAAGATACAGAGACACATAAAAACAGGTTTGACAGAAAGACAGACAGAAAGGGACATAGAGTGAAAGATACAGAGACACATAAAAACTGGTTTGACAGACAGACAGACAGAAAGGGACATAGAGTGAAAGATACAGAGACACATAAAAACAGGTCTGACAGACAGACAGACAGAAAGGGACATAGAGTGAAGGATACAGAGACACATAAAAACAGGTTTGACAGACAGACAGAGAGAAAGGGCCGCAGAGTGAAATATACAGAGACACATAAAAACAGGTGTGACAGACAGAAAGGGACGTAGAGTGAAAGATACAGAGACACACAAAAAACAGGTTTGACAGACAGACAGACAGAAAGGGACCTAGAGTGAAGATACAGAGACACATAAAAACAGGTCTGACAGACAGACAGACAGACAGAAAGGGACGCAGAGCGAAAGATACAGAGACACATAAAAACAGGTGTGACAGACAGACAGACAGAAAGGGACGTAGAGTGAAAGATACAGAGACACATAAAAACAGGTGTGACAGACAGACAGACAGAAAGGGACGCAGAGCGAAAGATACAGAGACACATAAAAACAGGTGTGACAGACAGACAGACAGAAAGGACCGCAGGGACCGCAAGAGCGAAAGATACAGAGACACATAAAAACTGGTTGGACAGACAGACAGACAGAAAGGGCCGCAGAGTGAAAGATACAGAGAGACACATAAAAACTGATTTGACAGACAGACAGACAGAAAGGGACGTAGAGTGAAAGATACAGAGACACACATAAAAACAGGTCTGACAGACAGACAGACAGAAAGGGACATAGAGTGAAAGATACAGAGACACATAAAAACAGGTTTGACAGACAGACAGACAGAAAGGGATGCAGAGTGAAAAAATACATAAAAAAAAAAAACAGGACTGACAGACAGACAGACAGACAGAGAGAAAGGGATGCAGAGTGAAAAAATGCATAAAAAAAAACAGGACTGACAGACAGACAGACAGACATGAAGACAGTGGAAGACTGCTGAAGGGAGAGAGAGAGCCCAGTGGGTCAGAAGGTTAGGAAAATGTCAGACAAGCAGCTAAGCAGCAGGAGCAGGGACCTTTCAACTGCCACCCCATGTCCTTAAATGGTTACCATTATCACAATGGGGGGGGGGGGGGGGGGGGGGGGGGGCCCTCCCACCCATCCCCCACCCACCCGCTCATTTGGTGAGTCAAACCCATGTGGAAAAACAAAATTCATGCACACATGAGCACATTCAGTGTCTTGGGGTGATTACAGGCTTGATGCAGCTTGTCAACCAAGACTGACACATACATGCTGATAATCTCAGCTTTCAATCTCCTTGCTGGTCTCAGCTCATCATCTTGAAACAACATAATTCCCTGAAGATGGAGTATGGCTGCCTTAATGGTGCGATAAAAGAAAAAAAAACCCAGTCATACACACAAAACTCCACTGCCTGTCTGTACAGGCAGTGTCCGCAGAAGTATCATCAGCCTGCGTACGCAGAAAGAAAGAAAGAAAAGAAACAAAATAAATATCGATTAATGTATACAAAAAAAAAAAAAAAAAAGATTATAAGCCGCACACACACAAATACACACACGTCCTTTTTTTGTTTTGTTTGAGCCACTCTCCATCTCTCACTGTTTCTCTCCCTGCCCGTTCTCCCAGATATCAAGTGACAGTTGTGTCCCTCTCCCTATCACCAGTCATCACGCATCTTACATCTTACATCTTACACGCAAGTTCCATGAATCAAAATCTTACAACACACAATGCCTGTGACATTGTAGAATTTACCAGAAACATAGATAAGAGATAGATCAAAACAGACAGCTTAACATCTGTATAAATCTTACAGCAGACACATTAGATACAACACAGACAGAAACACAGATCAGAGATAGATAACAACAGAGAGCTTCATATCTGTATAAATCTTACAGCAGACACATTAGATACAACACAGAGAGAAAGAACTGGGAAGCCAGGGCTGATGAAGACTATAGACAGAACAAAAAAAAAAATAGGGAGAAACGAAAGAAAGAAGAAGAAGACGAAGAAGAAGAAAAAGAAAGAAGAAAGAGAAGTGTGTGGCAAATGAAGGAAAAAAAGGCAAAGGGAGAGAATACAGACAAAGAGAGAGACTGGGACAGATGCATGATTAGAAAACAGAGAGACAGAGAGACAGAGAGAGAGAGAGAGAGAGAGACTGGGACAGATGAATGGTTAGAAAACAGACAGAGAGAGACTGGGATAGACGAATGATTAGAAAACACAGAGAGAGAGAGACTGGGACAGATGAATGGTCAGAAAACAGACAGAGAGAGAGACTGGGACTGATGAATGGTTAGAAAACAGAGAGAGAGAAATATCGACTGGGACAGAAAAAAATGGTTAGCACAAAACAGACACAGAGAGAGTTTGGACAGATGAATGATTAAAACAGACAGAGAGACTGGGACAGACGAATGATTAGAAAACTTACAAGACAGAGAGAGAGAGAGACTGGGACACAGAGGACGAATTAGAAAAACAGAGAGAGAGAGAGAGAGCTTCCTATCTGTATATCTTACAGACATTAGATACAACACAGAGAGAAAGAACTGGACAGGGCTGATGAAGACTTAGAAGAACAAAGAATAGGGAGAAAAAAGAAGAGAGAAGAAGAAGACTGGGACAGAGTGAATGAAGGAAAAAAAGGCAAAGGGAGAAAACAGACAGAGGAGACTGGGACAGGTGAAGAGAGACTGGGACAGATGAATGGTTAGAAAACAGACAGAGAGACATGGGATAGACTGGGAAAACAGAGAGAGAGAGAGAATGGGACAGAGAGAGAGATCTGGACTGATGAATGGTTAGAAAACAGAGAGAGAGAGAGACTGGGACAGATGAATGATTAGAAAAACAGACAGAGAGAGACTGGGACAGATGAATGATTAGAAAACAGACAGAGAGAGACTGGGACAGATGAATGATTAGAAAACAGACATGAGAGAGACAGAGGGAGACTGGGACAGATGAATGATTAGAAAACAGAGAGAGAAAGACAGAAAACAGACAGAAGACTGAATGGACAGATGACAGATGATTAGAAAAACAGAGAGAGAAAGACTGGGACAGATGAATGATTAGAAACAGAGAGAGAAAGAGACCAGGACAGATGAATGATTAGAAAAAAGACAGAGAAAGACTGGGACAGATGAATGATTAGAAAACAGACAGAGAGAAAGACTGGGACAGATGAATGATTAGAAAAAACAGACAGAGAAGACTGGGACAGATGAATGATGAGAAAAAACAGAGAGAGAAAGACTGGGACAGATGAATGATGAGAAAACAGAGAGAGAAAGAGACAGAAAGATTAGAAAACAGACAGAGAAAGACTGGGACAGATGATGATTAGAAAACAGACAGAGAAAGACTGGGACAGATGAATGATGGAAAACAGAGAGAGAAAGACTGGGACAGATGAATGATGAGAAAACAGAGAGAGAAAGACTGGGACAGACGAATGATTAGAGAAAACAGACAGAGAAAGAAGATGAATGATGAGAAAACAGAGAGAAAGACTGGGACAGATGAATGATGAGAAAACAGAGAGAGAAAGACTGGGACAGATGAATGATGAGAAAACAGAGAGAGAAAGACTGGGACAGATGAATGATGAGAAAAAAGACAGAGAAAAGACTGGGACAGGTGAATGATTAGAAAACAGACAAGCAGGCAGGTAAGAATCCCCCCCCCCCACACACTTCCGTTACACACATCATGCACACTTTCCTTTTGGTTTCTTTCTTTGCTTTTTTTTTTTTTTACCCATATAAAAGGCGAACCTGTTCCTGCAATCAAAGTGTCATTCATTCAGCACGGGGCTGCCCACTGCTTTCCTAGTGCAGCAAACTGCCGACGTTTGGCAAAAGAAGATGCACACATCTTCGGACAGTCGATTCTGTTTAAATTCTGTTTGAAGATTTCATGATTTGAATAAGTCTGAAAGGGACAAGTGTGTGCTCACTGAAGAACAGATGAAAGAAACAGACAGGAAGATAAGCTAAAGGCATCAGTAAAGAAGACGGATGGATATATCGAAAGAAAAAAGCTAAAAAAGAAAATAAAACATGAACAACAAAATAATGATTGATACATTCTATCAAGCGTCCATATAAAAAAATAAAGTTTAAGAAAATAAAATCATATTAAGGTGTTTTTTGTTGTTTTGTTTTCAGTACATTAAATATAATACTTATCTCTGAAACACTTAGAAAAATGTGTACACATGTTTAATACACTTTTCCAGGTTTCACACCACACAGAAATAACGTCCCCGCTAAAAATCTAAAATCATGTACGGGAAAATCATTAAACTTGAGAGAGTCTGATCGTGTTCTGAAACATTAAGAATAGAGACAGAGAGAGACAAACAGAGAGAGAGAGAGAGAGAGAGAGAGAGAGAGAGAGAGAGAGAGAGAGAGAGAGACAGACAGACAGACAGACAGACAGACAGAGACAAATACAGCGAGAAAGAGAGAGAGACATACAGAGAGACGGAGACATAATCGGCACCTGAAGAGATGGTAGGTCAGGACCATTTATAAAGCTGATCATCCATCTCCACCCCCCCCCCACCCCCCACCCCCACCACCACCACCACCCCCCCAGCCACTAACAGCCTGCCTACCTGTGAAGAAACAAATCCCCAAGCTGCACAGTGCCGTCTTCGTGATGCTTTACCTCGATGTGTGGCGCTCTACTTGTCAGCCTCTGCAAACCATCTTCGTTTCCTTTCACGTCCCCGAGTGTGGCGTCGGTTCTCGCCGATCCATCTCCGCACCAATCACTAACAATGTTACGAGCCATGCTCGTGTCTAGGTGTGCTAGCGCATCCTCAGACTCCGCTACGCTCAAGGCCGGCCACTGTGCAGTGTGGTTTTCGTCCAAAGTCGTGAATTTTGCCTTGCTCTTGGATTTCACTTTTCTCTTGTCACGGAACTTCATGATGAAAAGTTCCATTTCTGTTCTAAGTGCTGCGATGAAACTGTGCTTCACATTCTGCAATGAATGATACCCGAAGTCAATACATCAAATCCAAAGCGCGGTGAACCTCCCGTGGACAGGCAGTACAGACAAAAATCTAGATACCCGTTCTTCTAAATCTGATGCTTTCTCTTGCGGAGAAAAGAAAAAGACAACGTTATACTCCGAAGTGACACTCTTTGAGCGGACCAGTTTAGTAACGTCATCATAGTCTTTTGTCAAAGGCCTCCATCGACAGCTGACATGCAACATTGTCTGCCAATTACCCGTCCAACAAGACGTTGCTCGTTAACCACACACACGTCAACCAGGCAGGCCTAGCGAACTCCATGGGTGACGAAGTACACCGTGCCAACCCAACAGTTGACTTGCGACAACTACCCCGCTATTACTGCCATGACCGAACTGCACAGACTAATTAGACCTGTGAGGCTTACAGGTAAAGGAGGATGGTTAAAAGAAAAAAGAAAGAAGAAAAGAACAAAAAAAAAACAAAGAAGAGGGAGGAGCGGTTGGGGATGGGGGTGTTGAAAAGTGGCTGAACTTGCTTATAGTTCTGGTGGCGTGCTGGTACAGAAGAGAGGGCAAGAAGAAGGGTGAACGGACTGCAGCTTAAGTCTAAGTGCGTGCTTTCCCCCCTAGCAAACAACCTTTGTGGGAGAGGGGAGGGGAGGGAGGGTGGCGACGCAGCCTGAACATTCAGAAAGCTTCAAACGCACGGAGGACGTTTCTCCGACTCAACACAATCTTCTTAGATGGCAGATCCCACCTCACTCAGCGGAGCACGTGCGCGAAAGTCACGCATTACATCTTCTTTTAACGCACGTGCGCATGAGAAGCAAACAAAATAAAAACAAAACAAAACAACAACAAAAACAAACATACAAAAAAAAAACTAGCACTGCTAGCATTTAGGCATTCAAGAAAACTTGAAATTATATTCCAGAGACACAGCAGATTTCTAGAGCAGCAACAGTCATGAGTTGTTTGTTTATTTGTTTTCAAAGTAACCGCGCAAATTATAAAGAAATGAAATCAAGTGTTGTGCGACCTTACAGAACAGCTAAGATCAACAGTAAACAGGAATCTACTGTAGGAGAAGCGAAAAAAGAGAGAAAGGGTATGGATCCGATATCCAAGAAGAAAAATCACACCTTAAAAAAAACAAACAAACAAACAAACAACAACAACAAACAGAAAAAACGAGGGTGAGCGTAACATATCCCGCATCCCCCTCCCCAAACGCACACATACATGAATAAATAGTAACTTAGTTAATCTTTTCCAGAAAAAAAGTATTTAAAAAAAAGCAAGTTCAGTCGGCAAAATAGAATAAATCGACAAATTCTACAAATAATGAATTTCTGATGCTGAAATTTCGAAATTTGGAAGACAGCAGGCCCACATTACACGAACCCCCCCCCCCCCCCCCCCCCCCCCCCCCCCCCCCCCCCCCCCCCCCTTATGAAATACCCCCCCCCCCCCCCCCCCCCCCCCAATCATTTTAAATCGGCTCTTCTTTCCTTAAATGTGCAGGTGAGTTTTTTCCTTCTGTAACGCACACTCATTACTTCTCTCCTGTCACGGTAGGAAAAAGCAACTCTATGGACAGCTTGACAGCAGAAGGTCTTCAGAGGAGAAAGCCCCCCTCAGACCAGTGTTTCGGCCCTGAACTGCTTACACTCAAACGGGGCCGGGCCGCATCCAGGTCAACTCCCACATGCCCTTCTTCTGCCAATTGTTATATTACACTAAATACTTCCCCCCCCCCCCCCCCCCTTCTGAAATACACACTTAGCACCCTTTTCTCTTGAAGAAAAAGGCACACGCGCACATTCCTTTCTCCTATAACATACTACTCGAACTCTTTCGCTCAAACTATGTAACGTAAACTCGCCGATCTTTCCCGAAGCAGTGAGCACAACCAC
>JADBJO010000200.1:77500-92500 GCA_016801955.1 Conus betulinus
TGTTTTCCCCATTTCTATAAAGACTGGCGCAAGGGTGTGCGTGCATGTGGGCACGCTTGTTTGTGTGTGTAAAACCGACAGTTCCAACAAAATGCAGGGAAAACAAACAAGTCACTAAGCAAAAGAAGGAAAGGTAGAACAGAAGAGACAGAGAAAACAAACAACAAGACAGGGTGGGAGAAACAAGAGAACGAGAGTTAGAAAGAGAAGTAAAAGCGCAAACATTCACAGCTTACAAAGAATAACAGAAGAAACGAATAATGGACGGGGTAGGGAGGATGGAGAGGAAGGAGAGCAGGTGGCGGGGTGGGGGTGGGGGTCTCGACCAAAGTTAGATCAGTTTGCAGTTTCCGGGTGCCTGTGTTATGTTGATTAGAACATATCGGACGTTTTCCAAATGGTACATCCGTGCTTTTGCGTGTGTGTGTGTGTGTGTGTGTGTGTGTGTGTGTGTGCGTGCGTGCGTGCGTGCGTGCGTGCGTGCGTGCGCGCGCGCGCGCGCGCGCGCGCGTGTGTGTGTTGAGGTGGGATAGACAGAAAAACGGGGGAAGTGTATGCGAGGAGGGGGTGGGGAGAGGGGAAGACGTTAACACAGAGAGGAAGGATGAGCCGCGCGCGTGCGCCTGAACGTATTTGTGTATGTGTATGTGTATGTGTGGGTTGTGCTGTGTTGTGGTGTGTTGTGTTGTGGTATATGTGTGTGTAATAGGGTGATTTAAACAAAAGAAAAAGAACAAAACAAAACAAAACAAAACATGCTTGCATATGTAGATCTAAACAAACTAAACTGAGAACATTTCGAATGGGGTCATGTTAGGGCTTTATTTGGCTGTTCGACAATCAGTATCATACAGTGTTGCACATTATACAGTCTTGTACACACATTAGTATACATACATACATACATATAAACTGCAGTACTAGACTTCTTGACAACAAATTCATTTTGAACACAGCACACAAGCTACCATGAAGTGTTGATGAACTGGAGTGCATAAAACATAGTCACTGCAATCCTAAAAATTAAGATGCTATAATGGTGCTTTACACCGTTTTTTTTGTAACCAGTCGTTTTGCGGATTTCATGTGTTGGCAGCAGAAGGAAACAGACATTAATCCTCCCGAAAATGTAGGCAATTTTACCACGATTTGATCGCAGGCTTATTAAACGAATTATTGAAGGGTGGTGTAGGGGAGTTAAGAATCAGTAATAAGGCTAGTTATTATGTATACAGTAGATTGTATGGTAGCATCTCAAACACACACACACACACACACACACACACGCACGCACGCACGCACACACACACACACATGCACACGCACACATACAAAATCGCAATAAGGCACCTCCATTAAAAAGCCCTCAGTGCCCCTCCTTCCCAGCCCTCGTAATCCTCCACCCTTTACCCCCTGAGAGAGCAAACATCAAAGAGCAGAAACGTTAACCGCAGCTGAAGCATCTATGCGCGCGCAGCCGACATTTTCATTACAGTTATTGCTATCCATCCGCAGCCGCAATCTGGCGCGGCGCTGATTGGAGAAGCGAGACAGGAAACGTCCGCCGATTGGTGCAGACAGATAAAGATGATTTAAGCGCGGGAGGGCGCGTTTCAGTTCCTGCACGCCGGCGCTGTAAACGGTTCTTGGCAGATAATACAATGCTGTGACCCTTTCCATTATCTTTCTGTGAAATTTGCTGACTGTCTGCGCTGTCCTTTTCACTGTCTTTTTTTTTTTTTTTTTTTTTTTCTTTCTGTCTTTCCATTAGTTCCCTCTCATTCATTTCTGTGGGTTGCTGCTTCAATTCTGAACTTTTATGTTTCTTCAACAACGGATTTGCCGACACGTCAAATTTTCTCCGAGAGTTGAGAAAGTTCAACCCCCCCGTATTTCCGTACCTCTCATTCTTTCCTCTTGATCCACTCTCCGAGTAGTAGAGATGAACCCGTGTGGTTGGTGACTTGGTTCACTGTTGGTTATCACTCTTACATCCTTCTGTCGAGCAGTGGAGAGAGAAGACTCGATTTCCCTTTTTCCGTATGTGTGATACGCTACACATCCAGTCTCTGATGCCTGTCTGATCGACAGGCTGTCAGAGAAACATGGCCGTCAATCATATCACTATAGAAAAGAAATGGGGGGGGGGGGGGGGGGGGGGGGGTAGTAAGCAGAGGAGGGGAGGAAAATCATCCCCCACTACCTACAGAGTGACGAAAGGTGCAGAGGATTCGAAGAACTCAGATGTTGGTGGCACGTTTAGTCTTTACGTGACTGAATCATTCTTTGTTGTCTTATCTGCACCTGTATAAGACACGAGATCCGCGCCACCAGACAGGAAGAGGAAGGGAGGGGGCGGGGGAAGGTTTAGCGGCTTCTCAGAAGTGCAGGGACTCTTTTCCATCCGCGAACAGTTGCTGCAGGATCAGATACAAGAGGGAGGAGTGGAGAGAGAAGGGGGTGGAATGTGGGAGGGGCGGTGGAGTGAAGTGGACCACTCGCATGGGGTCGGCTTACTTCAAAGGAAGCACCCGGCAGACTGCTGGGAGAGAGTGCGAGGAGGAGGGGTAAGAGACTGAAAAAAAATTATGTAGAATGTTAAGCTTAATCGCACTCTGTAAGAGAGAGAGAGACAGAGAGAGAGAGAGAGAGAGAGAGAGAGAGAAGGTGACGGGTTTTGTTGAGGATGGTGTGGCTGGCGACGGTCACGTCACAACTACAAAATGCCAAAGACAGCCTGATATGAATTATTCTGTCCCTCCAAAGACAGCCCAATATGAACCACAACGTCCTCCAAAGTACAGCCACACATCAAATACTATGTGCCCCCTAAAACAGCCTAACATAAACCATTTACATCCTTCCAAAGACAGCCTAATACGAACTATTACGTTCCTTAAAAGAAAGCCAGATATGAATCACTGTATCTCTCGAATAACACCCAAATATTAATCATTACGCCTCTCCGCCCCCCTGTCCTCACCCAAGGCAGCCTTACATGAATCATTTACGTCCCTCAAAAGACAACTTTATATGAATAATGTCTGAAAGACAGTTTGACATGAACTATTATGTCCTTCCAAAGACAGCCAAATACGAATCATCACATCCTTCCAAAGAGAGCGAAATATTAATCATTATGCCCTTCCAAAGACATCAAAATATCAGTCACGATGTCCTTCCAAATACAGCAAAATATCAATCACAATGTGCCTCCAAAGACAGCCAAATATGAATCATTATGCCCTTCCAAAGACATCAAAATATCAATCACAATGTCCCTCCAAAATATGAATCATCATGATCCTGCAAAGCCAAATATACATCATTGTATCCCTCCAAAGACAGCCAAATATAAATCATTGTATCCCTCCAGAGACAGCCAAATATACATCATTGTATCCCTCCAAAGACAGCCAAATATACATCATTGTATCCCTCCAAATACAGCCAAATATACATCATTGTATCCCTCCAAAGACAGCTAAATATGAATCATTAGGTCCTTCTAAATACTTACGAACATAAATAAATCTATCGTTTTAATTCGGCTTCGCCACATCCATACATCCTCTAATTACACCCCCTCCTCCCCCGCTCCAAACATGCACCGAGACATCAGAAAAATAATGAATACTAATTAGAATACTAAGAGGACAACGTTTAGTTTGAAAGTGCACGGCCAACCGATACACTCTGCTAGCTATTGTATCATCTCCATCAGCCAGGATCCAAGTGATACATGCACTTGGATCCCTGACTTGGAAATAATGAAAGGTCGCAAAGTTACGATGTATCTTTAAACTGGATAACACTCTGTTGCTACTGTCCTGAAAATCCCACGACAACAATCAATCTCCTGACGGTGTGTTTAAAGACACAATCTCATCTGACGCGAACATCTGTGCCGTGGCGGCTATTATCGATTGTTGTCAACATGCACTGCGGGAAGTGAAACCAATAGCCTACCCTTTCCAAACCTTGAAGTACGAAAATGTGTGAACGCAGGCGCACGCACGCAGATAACACACACACACTCGCGCGCGCGCGTGCACGCACATACGCACACACACATACGCGCGCGCATACAAGCTTAAGACAAGCTCCCTTTACAAACTTTTTATCATCAGCAAGTCATGCCAGACATAGCCCCCTTTCGTTACGCTCATGTATATACATACACACATGTACATATTGTAGATAGATAGATAGATAGATAGATAGATAGATAGATAGACAGACAGACAGACAGACAGACAGACAGACAGATAGATAGATAGATAGATAGATAGATAGTTGGATGGATGGATAGATAGGTAGATATAGATATAGAGAGAAGGGTAGGTATGTACGTAGACAGATAGATGATACACACACAGATAGATAGATAAATGATAGACAGACAGATAGAAAGACAGATAAACAGATAGATAGACAGACAGACAGAATGACTGATAGACAGAGAAAGATCAAACTGACGGTGAGCTGTGGGAGGGAGAGAGGTATTCACATACCCAGGCCATCCTACAGTCATGCATCTTGTAGAGAGCAGCAAAGCTTATGGAGAAGGACAGGGTGGTGTGGGATGACTCTGACAAAAGCACACATATATCGTGTCATAATGTCTGATGTTGTGCTGTTGTGTCATTTTACATCATGTTTCGCCTTGCAGACTCGATTTGATTCGTTAATCGCTGTTGCCAAATTGAGACATGTCACTTGCTATGATCTACCACCAAACGACAAGACACATAGGCTAATATATCATTTGCTTGCTTGTCAAGTATTCTGACTTGAAAAACAAGCAAACAAAAACATATGCATATGAACAATAACTTCTAGTCTCACAGAAAAAAAAAAAAAAAACCGCCAACGTAAGGCGAAAACAGTCCCCAAAACACGGCGAACTGACAACTGTTACGAGGATCCAAGCAGCCACGAACTATACACTTCATCGTACATCAGACACCGTCAGTCATTTTTCTCAGTAAAGCCACTGCTAAACGGCTTCTGCTTGTTCAGCCATACGGTTGATTAAGACCGTTTTGAAGCCGTTGACAAAATGAATCATACGTTACCCTTTGGAATGGCGGCGACATTCAAAACTTGTCCGTACTAAAATCAGGACGACAAAATTTCCAAAAGGAAGAATTCCACCCGTCAATCGCGGCAGCGGGCATGTATTCTTGGCATCATGCTGTCGGTTTATGATTAAATGATGATGATGATGATGATGATGATGATGATGATGATATCTATGTTTCAAATAGCTGATTCCCAGCTTGCAAATAGTGATATAATGCCTAAAACAATAACAAAACACTGAGAAAGACTTAGTTGACAATGACTCCTTGGGAACATTTTCAGTGTCCCTGCATGCACTTTATCCGCCATTCCACAAAGTGCCTCCCCCCCATCCCCCCCCCCCCCCCCCCACCACACCCCCCTCTCTCTCTCTCTCTGGGCTTTCTAAAATCTAGAGAAACATCAGATTCAATACTTTACTTTTTCAGTGAGTGAAGTTAAGTGAACGATAAACAGATAGGTATCGGCAACTAACATTTCCAGGGTCTTCATGATGTTTGTGAATGTTGGGTCCTGATGGCCCTGGCACATTCGTGCCATGTATGGACCAGTTGCGGAGAAGCTGAAGTTTGAAAAAAATTGTGTCCAAGCTAGGCTAAACGAATTACTTCCTTGGAGATCGGAATATTCAAGAGGTCATGAGTTAATGTCTCCTGTGGGGGGACTGTATGGCACTGCGCAAAACATCCGGCACTTAAACGTTCATCGATGTTCTCAGAACACTATCCATCCATCCACCACAAACCAAATAAGCTTACCGCCATCCCAAAAGTTTAAGACTTCTTTTTCTGTAGTAATTTCCCTTTTCCTTTCCCAAACTTTGAGAAGACTTCCGTGATTGAAAGACTGATGACCTGCATTTCTTTTCCCACTAAAATCATTCGTTGTTACTACGTGTAGCATGTTTATAAAAAAAAAAATCTCACATTTGACCGCATTTTCTTTTATCGTTCGTACTGGTGACTGAATAGGGGCACGGTTAGGACCTATATGTATAGGTGAATGTTTGAATGCGGTTTGTTTTAGCGTATTGTTGTGAAATGACGTGAATAGGTCCACAGAACGTGCGCTTAGCAAAGTAATAGTAGTAGTAGTAGTTGTTGTTGTTGTTGTTGTACTGATGATTCCAGTCGTAATAGTAGTCGTAGTCCTAGTAGCAGTGGTAATAGTAGTAGTGGTAGTTGTAATAGTAGTTGTGGCGGTAATGATGATAGTAGTAGTAGCAGTAGTAGTAGTAGTAGTAGTAGTAGTAGTAGCAGCAGCAGTAGTTGTAGTAGTTGTAGTAGTTGAAGTAGTAATGGTAGTAGTAGTAGCAGCAGCAGTAGTAGTAGTAGTAGCAATGGTGGTGATGGTGGTGGTGGTGGTGGTGGCTGTAGTAGTAGTAGTAGTAGTAGTAGTAGTAGTAGTAGTAGTAGTAGTAGTAGCAGCAGCAGTGGTCATGCTGACGCACAACTGCAGTGTGAACACTCTTCTGACTCTTAACTACCCCATCGCTCTTCCGGCTGCATAATGTGGGGGGGGGCAGCACCTTTCATCCACACAGCTGCAGGCCGTCTGACATCACGAGATTCGAAAGGTCCTGTCCACAGACATGCAGCTCCAACGGGTGGTGGCGTAAACATCGTGCAGCCGGCATCTTAATAATTGCCCCAGACGTACTAGACTATACCATCGTCGGCACCAGCCGCTCTCAGGAGGAGGGCCTTTGCAGGCAAACGCGGCTCTGAGCACGTTCCAACCGTCGTTATCGGTCGGAGGAGCGGGCGACATGCACTAGCGAAAAATGCGGTCACAAAAACCTTCAGGCGGAATTCCTGACTTGGCGCAGCGTTTCTTAGTCACTTTACAAAGCCATAGAGATGTCACCGGTTTTTGACCATAAAGCTGACGCTCTCCTCATCCTGCACGTCACATATACGCTTTGCAACACGTCACCCGCTCTACATTTTTTTTTTTTTTTTTATTTTACCAAAAAATTTTAAATTCTATGCCATTACAAAGTTTTTTTTTTCCCCCCGCTTTCAAGGCAAATCTCTCTCTCTGCAACGGTTGTCTCTCTCTCTCTCTCTGTCTGGAAAGTATTAAAATACTGGGTGGACGGCAACGTTTAAATGCGCGCGCGCGCGCGCGCGCGCGCGCGCGCGCGCGCGCGCGCGCGCGTGTGTGTGTGTGTGTGTGCTCGAGAGAGACAGAGAGAGAGAGAGAGAGAGAGAGAGACAGAGACAGAGACAGAGACAGAGAGAGACAGACAGACAGACAGAGAAAGAGAGAGAGGGACAGTGTGTGTGTGTGTACACGGGCGCGCGTGCCCATGTGAGTGAGTGAGTGAGTGAGTGTGTGTGTGTGTGTGTGTGTGTGTGTGTGTGTGTGTGTGTGTGTGTGTGTGTGTGAATCTCTCTCTCTCTCTCTCTCTCTCTCTCTCTCTCTCCTCCCCCTCTCATAGATAGGTAGATGGACAGATATAGACAGATAAACAGACAGACAGATAGATAAAAAGATGGATAGGGAAGGGGGCTGCGCGTGGGCGTGTGTGTGTGTGTGTGTGTGTGTGTGTGTGTGTGTGTGTGTGTGTGTGTGTGTGTGTGTGTGTACGCGCTAGAGCGCGCGCGCGCGTGTGTGTGTTTGTGTGTGTGCATATGTGAGAGAGAGATGGGGGGGGGGGGGGATTAAGAGAGAGGGGTTGGAGAGAGAGAGGGGGGTGGACAGAAAGAGACAGAGTGAGAGAGAGACAGGGAGAAAGAGAGAGAGAGCTAAATAGGCAGACAGAGAGAGTGTGTGTGTGTTTGTGCGAGAGAGAGAGAGAGAGAGAGAGAGAGAGAGAGAGAGAGAGAGAGAGAGAGAGAGAGAGAGAGAGAGAGAGAGAGTTGGATAATACATCGTTGAAGCTGATTTTGTCGCTAACAGAAACCATGATTGATAAATTATCTGGAAGCAAGAGATCTACATCAGAACTGTATGCGTTGTCTTTGTCCCATCTTTGCCTTCAAAAAAGGCCAATTCGTCCTTCTCTCGTGATCACCTTCCTGTGTGTACATGTTGTATCTCTGAGTATGTGCGTTAACACCTGTCTTAAATGACAGCATACTTGAAAAGACAGGGACGGGGCGGGCGAGTGGGTGAGGGGTGAGAGAGAGAGAGAGAGAGAGAGAGAGAGAGAGAGAGAGAGAGAGAGAGAGAGAGAAATACACACACATAAGTATGTGTGCGTCTGTCTGTCTCTCTGTGTCTGTCTGTCTGTCGTCTGCCTTTGTATCTATCATCTGGCACCCGCAGGAATTAAAAAAAAAAAATTCCGACAGAATTTGGCGACCGAAGCTATAGCATTTAACAGCAGCAGAAACTATGACTGCTTATTTTTATTGGTCTGCCTGTCTTTCTTCTTTTCTTTTCTTTTGGGGGGGGGGGGTGGGGGTGGGGAAGGGGGATAGGGAGGGAGAGAAGGGGGAGGGTGGGGGGGTGGGGGGCGTGGGAGGTATGCATAGGCACAAGATGAGAAAACTGCGTAATAAGACAGCAACAGCCGATCACTGCTCCTACAAAGAGTTGTGCAAACAATGTTGAGCTGAATTTTGGCCAAGTAACACACACACACACACACACACACACACACACACACACAGAAATACTGTTTGATTATCATTCCGGAGATCAAACGAATTCATCTTTTCCACTGACCGAAAAAAAAGCTATATTACGTCGGTCCCAGAAGAACCGTTTACGTTGGCACTCACCGAAAATGTTGGAGGCATGTTCAGAGGGGAAGCATCAACAATGATTCCAGTAACACCACCGCAGGAATCCGTCACTGAAGCAGCACGTGACGCTCTTTCACGACAAGGAAGACAACGTCAGCAAGTTAATGACGTCACCGTTTCCAGTAAACCACTTCACTGACATCGACGTTTCGTTCACGAAAGAAAGGTCTTTGGGGCAAACCTCACTTCTGAAGCCATTTTGTGTGAATGTGTCAACCACACTCAGCAAACCACGCAATAAACAATATATACTTTTATATAATATCAGTAACCAGGAATCGACGTCCACTATATCAACGATGGTTAGTGTTTTTCTCTATCTCTTAAACGTGCATACAAAATATATGGTAAAGTGAGGTGGCTGCGGGCGGAAATCTAAACAAATCTCAACGCGCCGATCTTGCGCCGAATTTGACCAGATAAGTGTTTGCTCTTTCTGCATTTTTCGTTGTCCTGAATGTTATTTTTTTCTTGCCTGAAGAAGATCTAAGAGGTCAAAACACGTCGTGTTTTGTCTTGTGATTCGTTTGTCCGTGACTGGCGGATTCATTACAGAAACTTTTTAAGATGTGCGTACAAAAAAGCATACGTACTGAAGAACAAGTCGAGAAATTTTCCTTCCTAATGTCAATTCAGCTTTACTGCTTCCCGTCACACAAAAGTTTCAGCTTTACCTTTGGAAAGACGTGACTGATAAATTTCATAGCACACACTTTCATTGAATTTAAGAGTTCACAAATTGTTACCATCTTTCAATGAAAAAACCACTCGGTACTGCTCGCTAGTCGGCTCAGTATCTGAAAACGTAAAATCTTTGTGTGTTGGAGTCAATCTTATGGAGAGAAAAAAAGACAGGAAAAAAAAACCCACCCAGAGATTTTGTCAGCACCACTCGTATGCACTTTAACAAGGAAAACAAATTACTGGATCTTGCAACACTTTACTACCACGTTAACGTTAATTTAATCTCTCCCGGCTGAGATGTCATGGCACATGTTTTGCTTTACTTCAGTTTTCAAAGACTAACAATCAGCGTTGGTCAATCAAACGCACAGCTTTCATGACACACGCGTTTTGGATCTCCCAGCAGATTGACAGATGAATTAACAGTGCGAAATGGCTGACGCAGGCAATCACGAACTTACGAGTCTGACCGTTATTCTGTTTTATTTCGATCCAGCTAACTTGCTACATATTGCTGAAAAGAAAGAAGTCAAGTCCTAATCATTATAGCCCAGCTGGCCACTGATATGAAGAGGAAGACACAACGTCAGTTTTCCGTATAAACATATAAAGAGCTTAGATGCTAATCACGCATTAAACACAAAATGTTTCTAGTCATTTACAACAGAGAGTTTCGACTCCGGTCATGAAAAAAAAAAAAAAAAATATGTATATATATATATATATATATATATATTTATATATATATATAAACAAATATACATAAAAACAAACTATATTCAAAAACAATACGAATCTGTTTTCGTTTCAAAATACAAAATCTTTGAATCTAACCCAAAACGAAAAACAAAAAAAACAAACAAACAAAAAAAACCTCTGGTGAAAAGGGGCGCAACCAGACTGATGCACACAACCGAAAGCCAAGGCAAAAGCTCTCTCAGCTACAGCAGCTGTCCCATGTGATCTGCATCCTAGACGTGAATGAAGCTGTCGGAGCCCTCATTCCATCCAGCCTTCACTTTTCACCACCACCACCACCACAGGCGCCAGCACCCCCCCCACACCACCCCTCGTGCAAAACAAAATCTACGATTCATCTTCCGTCTGTTTGTGAGTGAGAAGCTTTCTTCGCTTCAAAGCCTTGCGGCCATTTACTACACTGACAGTGATTTTTTTTTCTTTTCTTTTTTGCTTTAATGGAACGCAAAAAAAAAAAAGAAAAAAGAAATATAAAAAAGAAAAAGAAAGAAAAGGGACAACGCTAAAGCGCGGTAAGAAGTGTGCCAGAAAACTTACTCGCACGTAAGTCTGATGCTGGCATGCGGACAAGTAGCGAGCGAAGGCCCCCCCTTCCTCCTTTCCTCCTTTACCCCCCCCCTCCCTCTCCTTGGCTCTCCCCCCCCCCCCCCCCCCGTCCTACCCGCTCTCCTCCCGCCTTATCCCACACACACACACACACACACACACACATCCTCTCACCGCCCCTTCACCCTCCCAGCGCCCCTTCCCTCCCTTCACACGCCCTGAAACCTCCTTCCCTCGCTGCTGCTCCCTCATTCCTCCACTTTCCGCCTGCCTCTCATTCCAGCATTCCCTGTTACGCAAAGGACAGCTTCCCCGTGGGGCCCACAATACAGAATGGCATTGCGTTTTGCGCGACTTCCCAGATAGACCTTCAGTCGTTGCTTTGCTTTTTTTTTTTTTTTTTTTTTTTTTTTTTTTTTTTTTTTACATGCAACACTTTTGCAGCACATGTTCCCTTTCCTTCCTTTTTTTTTTTTCCTAACCTCTTTTTTCCATCCCCTAGCCTCTCCCAGTCCTCTTTCATCAACTTTTTTTCCCCCCTTTTCATTTTTTTTTTTTTTTTAAACACAGAGCTGCTCGTCCATGATCTGTCCAGATCATCTTGCGGATCCAATAACATTTCTTCGATAAAAAAAACACACACACACACACACACACAATATATATATATATATATATATATATATATATATATATATATATATAGATATAGATAGATAGAGATAGATAGATTTTATTTATTTTTTTTAACAGCAAAGTGGGTTTGGACTACCTTCTGTCTTCGCCTCTCGCCTTGACGTCAGTTCTGGATTACGCATGTTCAGTATGACGCACACCGCAGGCCCGGATCACGAACTGTTCGCCTTCTCTTTCTCCCGATGAAGAGCCAGCGACCAGAATCGAAGAAGACCCGTTTCTTTTTCCCCCTCTCTCTGATCTTGTAACTGGGTGCGATACTTTCGGCGCCACCCAGCACACGTATATACCCTAACACTGGTGGGTTGCCTCGTGACGACCCGATATTGGCGGCTCCCTGGGGAGTGCTGCTGCATCAGAGAGAACTGGGCGTGGCTATGTACGGGGGGGCTGGAGTGAGACATAGGAAGACCACAGAAGACCACAGAAGAAACAACACAAACAAACAAACAAATCACTGACAGGTTTCGCTTTGGCTTATGGCGGTGTCAGACCAACTGACATAGGCTAGAGCACCAAGGCTAGCCGACATCAAAATGTTGTTATGCTCTGCATAGTTATGCGGGGATTGTCTTCAGTCGTGAAAAGTTCCTCGCAAAACATTATCAGTCTCCAAAACCCCTCGAAGTCGGAGTGTTGCTGCCCACGTGGCGGAGTAATCGAAAACGGTCACACGCGTAATGTTCTCATCCCCAGCTGATGCATTTGTACCACAGTGTTCAAGTACTTCGGCTGTTTGGATGATCCTTGGAGTCTTTTTAGCCAGGGTACGACAACAACAACAACAACAAAACTGACCGGTTGCTTGATCAAAGTACGGGAGTTGACTGAAACTCTCTGCGCTCCCCATCCCATCCCATCCCATCCCCCCCTCTCAACGCTCATCCTTCACAATATTCGCTCCCCTTTCACTTCCTCCATTCCCGTCCTACTTTCAGATTAGAGCCCTCTACCGTAGGAAATAAGACCAGACTTACTAAGTTCTTCCCAGAGTCAACATACAAAAGTCCTCCAGTATGAATATATATATATATATATTTTTTTATCCAAAGAGTTTTTTCCCAAGAGAATTTGGGGATTCATCGGTCATACTCCTAGAGACCACACTGCGCATGATCTAAAGCTGTTGGATACATAACTAAGATGAGAGAATTCAAGAAGTGGGTCTCGTGGCTTAGCAGACATGTGACCTACGCATTAGCCCAACGCGCTGATGCATGACCTACGCATTAGCCCAACGCGCTGATGCATGACCTACGCATTAGCCCAACGCGCTGGTCAGACTTGAGTACCTACCTAACATTGGTTGTATCATTATTATCATTGTATATGTGTGTGGTGAGTGTACACACATGGTATAGGTGTCTGGGCACGGGCCTGTGTGTGTGAGCGCGAGCGCATGTGTGTGTGTGTGTGTGTGTGTGTGTGTGTGTGTGTGTGTGTGTGTGTGTGTGTGTGTGTGTGTGATGTATGCGTATGCATGTGTGTGTGTGTGTGCGTGCGCGCGTGTGCACGTGCATGCGTGCGTGAGTGCGCGCCCGCGCGCGTGTGTGTTTGAGAGTGCAGAAGTGCATGTACATGTGTGTGTGTGATTTGTGGGGCTTGAGTGAGCATGCTCCTGCGCGCACGTATCCGCGCAGCAGATGACAGAATGTACATCCATGAAGTTACATCCTATGCAGTAGTTCAAAACTTTTCCGCCGATAGAAAACGCATCCCATGAAGTAAACAGATGCAGAACTGACATATCGTGTATCCCCCTCAGCTGAACCCAAGCACTAACACAGATGACCTCCCTTTACAGATTTCCGAACATCGTCTATCATTCACCTTACACAAACAGTCATAGACAGGAGAATACCCTCTATCGCATTGACAGTTGAATAACAAATAACCAGCAAAACGCTTTTCGTGTCAAAATGACTTCAGCTATACGTCGCTGGGCTGGGAAATGCCTCTTGTACTGTAGAAAAGAAAGAAGATTGAAAATCAGAGGGATGTTTCTGCAAATGAATGACCACAATACCTCTTACACTGTATAAAAGAAAGGAGTTTAAAGGTCAGAGGGACGTTACTGCACATGAATGGTCACAATGCCTCTTGCAATGTATAAAAGAAAGGAGTTTGAACATCAGAGGGATGTTACTACTGCACATGAATGACCACTGACAGGAAATTCAGATCAGTTTCGAAAGGAATAATCAGCAGTCTATGTAGCTTAGATGTTTCTTTTGTTTCTTCTCCTCCTCCTTTTTTTCCCTTTTATATTAATTTTTTTCTTCCTTACCTTTTTCTTCGTTCTCTCTTTTTTTTTCTTTGTAGTGTGAAACAGTCAGTCAATGACATAAAAAGTTAGTTTCCCTTCTTCTCTTTCTAAGTCTTCTTTTTCTTATTACACGATTCTCAAGTGTAACCAGGAACAAATAGACTCACCAGTCAATTCAGTCTGTGACGTTTATATCACAGCGAATTACAGAGGCTCTCTTACCAGGCAGAAATAAACAACCAGAGAGAGAGAGAGAGAGACAGAGACTGAGAGCGAGAGAGACAGACAGACACACAGAGACAGACAGATAGACAAATAGAGACAGACAGACAGACAGAGCAAAGACGTCATAAAGGGTACTTAAATCGTCTAGGAATCTGGGAATAGGCCTACCTCTAAAATGTCGACCCAAAACGGGAAATAGATCCGGGACATAATTTAAAAGCAAACAAAAAACAAACAAAGAATACAAACAAACAAAAGAACCAATCAGCGAGAAGATAGCACAATTACAATCCAATCAATAAAGAAAGCACACTTCTCACTCCGTCTCACTCCAACAAGCCAGACTCTCCTAAGGAACAAGAACTGACAACGAGCTGGGGTTCTGGCTCAACATCTTTTTTTTTTTTTTTTTCTAACCTCACCTCTTCCTCCAAGGCTACTAACATCACACTACCACCCCCTCCGCTTTAAACACCCACTCAGAGTTCGGACTAAAGATAAGGGTGACGCGAGTTAAGCACCTCATCAAGCCTCGTGTCGGCCGCGGAGCACTTAAAGCACGTCGTCATCGGAGGCACTATCAAGGGCGGCACGGATCAGTCTTCCACACCGACCGACATCCTCTCTCTCCCATCACTAACTTCACTGGGGAGGAAAAAAAAGTTGCTGAAAAACTAAAGACGTTATGCAAACAGGGGGGGGGGGGGGGGGGGGGGGGGGGGGGGGGGGCAATCTTTGAGCCTACGCCTGAGGATCCACCTAAGGATGCAGGGAGATCAAAGACAAACACAAAGACGGACAGAAACAAATATAAATAACCTCGATTTAATTGAAACCCTACATTTTATACTGTTTGCATAATGTCTTTAGTTTTTCAGCAACATTTTTTTCCTCCCGCACTTTCGTTTTGTTTCATTTACTACCCTTCGCTGGGCTGCTTTGGGGGGTGCTGTTGGATTCTTTTTTGAACCCTTGGTGGTGAGA
>JADBJO010000200.1:102500-107500 GCA_016801955.1 Conus betulinus
CACCATCCCTCCCCACACCCATCCGCACCATCCCTCCCAACACCCATCCTCACCATCCCTCCCCCCACCCATCCTCACCCTCCCTCCCCTAGCACACCCACCCTCACATTCCTCCCCTACACCCATCCTCACCATCCCTCCCCTACCACCCATCCTCACCATCCCATCCCACATCCATCTTCACACCATCCCCCCACACCCATCCTCACCCTCCTCCCTCCCACACCCACCCTCACCATCCCCTCCCCTACACCACCACAATCCACCCTCACCACCCCCCCACACCCATCCACACCCACTCCCCCCCCTACACTCTCCCCCACCCCCCCCCCCCCCCCCCCCCCCCCCCCATTCATGCTCTGCCTTTCCTCAAGATTCCGCTTTCTCGAAATTCTCGCCTCCCTCCTCACCCCACCCCCTCCCGTCCAAACCACGCCACCTCCCTCCCGCTGAGACTGCTTGGTGGTTTCCCCCACTACGTGTACGCTGCAACAAACTGCAGCAGCAGCAGCAGCAGTCTTCAGATCCTCTTTTCTTCCTCATTCTTTTTTCATGTGTGTGGATACACCCGCATGGGAGGAGAGAGATGAGATTTGGTGGGATGGGATGGTGGGTGGGGAAAGGAAGTTAGAGATCCCTTGAAGAAGAAGAAGAAGAAGAAGAAAGAAAAGAAGAAGAAAGAAGAAGAAGAAGAAGAAGAAGAAGAAAGATGATGATGATAGATGATGACGACGATGATGATGATGATGATGAAACACGACCTGATCATCGTTTACACTAGCTCTTAACTGCACTAGCTACAATGTTACAACAACTCTGTCAAGAGGCCCACAGCCCCGCCAGCCTCCACCTCCTCCTCCCTCCCCCGCCTTTCATTTTATCCTCAAACTCGTCGAGACTTTCACGCCAACAGTTTTCTCAAGGTTTGCAAGCTCTTGCTGATTTTGCGGTATCTGCGCCCGCCCGCGCGCGCTCGCGCGCATGTGTGGTGTGTGTGTCGCTGTGTGTGTGTGTGTGTGTGTGTGTGTGTGTGTGTGTGTGTGTGTGTGTGCGCGCGCGCGCGCGCGCGCGCGCGCGCGGCGCGCGTGTGGTGTGTGTGTGTGTGTGTGTGTGTGTGTGTGTGTGTGTGTGTGTGGTGTGTGTGTGTGTGTGTGTGTGTGCTAGCGCATGCGTGTGTGTGTGTGTGAGTGCGTCCGTGAGTGCCAATGTGCGTGCGTGTGTATGCCAGTCGATATCATGTTTTGTTTCTCTAGACAATCTATGTGCTTGTGTGGTTTTTGTAGATTAGCAGCTTGAAATGCTCTTACAGACTTTAAACAAATAAACGGTGGAGAGGATGAGCACAAGTACATGTAATATAACCACTCCCCCCCACCCTGGCCCCCCCCCCCCCCCCCCCCACACACACACACACACACACACATACACACACGCATCGCGTTCCCCCTTGGGTCTGTTTACTTTCTCTTTTAAGGGGAGAACTATTTGTTTTCGGTGGCTTTACTTTTTCTTCTTCTCTTGGTAAAAACTCATAAAATTCTCGCCCGTGGTCTCTATTAGTAACAGAATCATTCAACAACAGCATTCTCTTCAAGCTATTGGAGAAAATCAGCTATTGGAGAGAAAATCAAAACGAAATAACAGTAAATCTGTTTGGCGCTTTCTCGCTCTGGGAAGCTGCGATTCAAATGGTCACTGGGGTCGGAATAGCTCAGTTGGTAAAGCGTCAGACTCGTAATCCAAGGGTTTGCCGGTTCGAATCTCTGCTGGGCCGTTTCGGGACAAGGGGATTTTTCCTCGGAGTTAATGTTGGGTTCTGACTCCAATTCCCATACAGTCCTTCGAATGAGACAATAAACCGAGGTTCCGTGTGTGAACGCACGCATAACATCTTGCACACACGTAAAATCCCATCACCGACTTTCGGAATGAGAAGGCCAGTTTGGCCGTTGGTATGGATGGACACGTGACACATACATGCATGCACCTTCCCCGAAGATGAGAGTATGGCTGCCTTAATGGCGCGGATAAAAAAAAAAAAAAACAAAAACAAACAAACAAACGGTCATACACACAAAAACTCCACTCCCTTTGTTGAACAGATGGGATCAATACCTGCCTGTCTATACATGGAGTGTCCACAGGAGTATCTGCCTGCGTACGCAAAGAAGAAGAAGAAAAAGAACTGGTCACTTCCTTAACTTGACTCTGATTCATCTTGCCCTCTAGTCCATTCCTCGCAGATCGGTCTTCTTCGAAAAAAAATGTCTCGTCTTCACTGCATTCAGAACAAGGCTGCCCGCTTAACTGTCGTGAAGTTTAACAAAAAAACAGTAACAACAAAGAAGAAGAAGAAAGGAAAAAAAAAAAAAAAAAAAAGAAAAAAAGAAAACGCCATAATGAAAAACTAACTCGCTACACCAGTTGCATCTCAAAAAATTAAATCAAAAACTCCTGCGCAAAAAAACCGGCAATTTCAATGGATCTTTGCCATCTACTACTCTCTCTCCTCTCTCTCAACCGGCTCTCTCTCTTTCTCTCGTCTCTCTCACTCTCTCCTCTCACTCCACACACACACACACACACACACACACACCACACACACACCACACACACACACACACACACACACACATCTCACAGCACATCCTGCTCTATCAGACACAGTGCTGAAAAACTATTGTGTATGAAAAACTATCATGTATATCCCAAAACTATCGTGTATCCCCCAAAACTATCGTGTATATCAAAACTATCTATCGTGTATCCCTAAAAACTAATCTCAGAACATTTGGCGAAAGATTATTTCATGATCAGCCTCCTGTTACTGGAACTCCCTTCCAGACTTTTCTGTGTGGGGTCAGTCACATTAGTTGCGTGTTTAATTAATGCGAGCGAACGGCGAAGTACATAAATAAATGTCAAGCTTCGAAACGATGTCGGAATTCGAAGATGGTATAAGGCAAAGGGGAAGCGGGTCTGAGCGAGAGCGCGCGAGAGAGAGAGCGAGAGAGAGAGCCGAGAGACAGACAGAGAGAGAGAGAGGAGAGAGAGTGAGGAGAGAGATGAGAGAGAGAGACGGAGAGAAAAATGAGGAGAGAGGTCGGGAGGAGAAGACGGAGGTGAGAGGTGAAAGTCTTGGGGTGGGGTGGGGGTGGGGGGGTTTGAAAGTCATGTAATGTTGGGGTGGGGTGGGGTGGGGTTGAAAGTAATGTCTTGGGGTGGGGTGGGGGTTGAAAGTAATGTCTTGGGGTGGGGGTGGTGGTGTGGGGTGGGGTTGAAAGTAATGTCTTGGGTGGGGGTGGGGTTGAAAGTAATGTGGGGTGGGGGTGGGGGTTGAAAGTAATGTCTTGGGGTGGGGTGGGGGGGGTTGAAAGTAATGTCTTGGGGTGGGGTGGGGTGGGGGTGGGGTTGAAAGTAATGTCTTGGGGTGGGGTGGGGTGAAAGGTGGGGTTGAAAGTAATGTCTTGGGGGGGGTGGGGGGTGGGGTTGAAAGTAATGTCTTGGGGTGGGGTGGGGTGGGGTTGAAAGTAATGTCTTGGGGTGGGGTGGGGGGGTGGGGTTGAAAGTAATGTCTTGGGGTGGGGTGGGGTGGGGTTGAAAGTAAGTCTTGGGTGGGGTGGGGTTGAAAGTAATGTCTTGGGGGTGGGGTGGGGTGGGGTTGAAAGTAATGTCTTGGGGTGGGGGGGGGGGTTGAAAGTAATGTCTTGGGGTGGGGTGGGGGGTGGGGTGAAAGTAATGTCTTGGGGTGGGGTGGGGTTGAAAGTAATGTCTTGGGGGGGGGTGGGGTGGGGTTGAAAGTAATGTCTTGGGGTGGGGTGGGGTGGGGGTTGAAAGTAATGTCTTGGGTGGGGTGGGGGGGGTTGAAAGTAATGTCTTGGGGTGGGGTGGGGTGGGGTTGAAAGTAATGTCTTGGGTGGGGTGGGGTGGGGTTGAAAGTAATGTCTTGGGGGGTGGGGTGGGGTGGGTTTGAAAGTAATGTCTTGGGGTTGGGGTGGGGTGGGGTTGGGGTGAAAGTAATGTCTTGGGGTGGGGTGGGGGGGGGTGGGGTTGAAAGTAATGTCTGGGGTGGGGTGGGGTGGGGTTGAAAGTAATGTCTTGGGGTGGGGTGGGGTTGAAAGTAATGTCTTGGGGTGGGGTGGGGTGGGGTTGAAAGTAATGTCTTGGGGTATGTCTTGGGGTGGGGTGGGGTGGGGGTTGAAAGTAATGTCTTTGGGGTGGGGTGGGGTTGAAAGTAATTTCTGGGGTGGGTGTTGGGGTGTGGGTGGGGTGGGTTGAAAGTAATGTCTTGGGGGGGTGGGGGGGTGGTGGTTGGGGGTGGGTGGGGTGGGGTGGGGTTGAAGTAATGTCTTGGGGTGGGTGGGGTGGGGTGAAAGTAATGTCTTGGGTGGGGGTGGGGTTGAAAGTAATGTCTTGGGGTGGGGTGGGGTGGGGTTGAAAGTAATGTCTTGGGGTGGGGTGGGGTGGGGTGGGGGTTGAAAGTAATGTCTTGGGGTGGGGTGGGGTGGGGGGGGTTGAAAGTAATGTCTTGGGGGGTGGGGTGGGGTGGGGTTGAAAGTAATGTCTTGGGTGGGGTGGGGTGGGAAAGTAATGTCTTGGGGTTGGGGTGGGGGGGGGGGTTGAAAGTAATGTCTTGGGGGGGGGGGGGTTGAAAGTAATGTCTTTGGGTGGGGTGGGGTGGGGTTGAAAGTAATGTCTTGGGGTGGGTGGGGTTGAAAGTAATGTCTTGGGGGGGGTGGGGTTGAAAGTAATGTCTGGGGGTGGGGGGGTGGGGTGGGGTGGGGTTGAAAGTAATGTCTTGGGGGGGGGGGGGGGTTGAAAGTAATGTCTTGGGGTGGGGGTGGGGTGGGGTGGGGTTGGTTTTGAAAGTAATGTCTTGGGGGGGGGTGGGGTGGGGTTGAAAGTAATGTCTTGGGGTGGGGTGGGTTGAAAGTAATGTTTTGGGGTGGGGTGGGGTTGAAAGTAAATGTCTTGGGGTGGGTGGGGTTGTACGTAAAGTC
>JADBJO010000200.1:110000-120000 GCA_016801955.1 Conus betulinus
CCCTATCCACCCCAACACACTGCCTCTTCCTTCTCCTCTCTTGGCCCAACTCTCATCCCCCCTATCCCCTTCAAGCCCCCCATCCCCTCCTTTCCCAGCCGTCCCAGACAGTCTACCCTCTTCAGCGAGAAATGAAAGTCCTCGGCTTTTTTCTGTGTGTGCAACGACTCCCTTCCATCCTTCCCCGTAACCCCACGTCGTCCCTGCAGAGAGCAAACAAAACCAACCCCACTTTGCACGACCCCCTATCCCACCTCCAATCCGTCCCCCCATCACGCGTGCGCGGTTCCGCGCGTGCACACACACACACACACACACACACACACACGAAAGGCTTGTATTATACGAAACAACAACAAAAAAAAACAAAAAATAAAAAAAAAAAAGAAGAAATTAAGTATGAAAATAACCTATCGCCAATGGATCTGTCCTTCCAGACATGCGACGCAGATATTTTGAGGCTTGTAACATACGAAACAACAGAAAACATAAAAGAAAAAAAAACAAACAAACAAAGAGAAGAAAAAAAAAAGTGTTAAGAGTAACCCATCACCAATGAATCTGTCCTACGGACATCCGACGCTATTTGCAACTGCCCGAGGCATGACAAGTCACAAGTGCCAAAAGAAAAATGAAACCTGTGAGTTCAATGTCTACAGGCGCTTCAGTCCCCCTTCGTTGCGCTAACAAAGTCATCGCTCGCACAAGGACATTCATCCTTGGGGCCGCATTCCATCTGTCCATGACGTTTCGTTAACACTGGTTCGGAAGTTTTTAAGTCACCGTGCTGAACAGATCCCGGAGCCATCTTTACAATGCGTGTTTCACCCAGAGACACGGTCGGGTGGTAAATAAAGCCTGAAGACCGCTGACATGCAGCTCTGCCGATAGATAAATACATAAATAAACAAAAAGCAGATAACCATGCCTACGCATACAGCAGAAAATCACTTAATCGCTGTTTTTAAGCCCCCACCCCCCCCCCACACCCAACACACACACACACACACACACACCAACGATGACTTTCCAGCGAGTGCGCTTCTCAAATGTCACACTGTTTCAACACTGTCGAGTATGAATAATCCATTTAACTGTACGAAAAAAGAAAATCAACCTTTTAAAACTGTGGTCATGGATTTCAGTGAATGGATGATCAAACGAGCAGAACATGAGATCGATCTGCACAAAACAACAGTAACAACTTCGGCCTCCAGACTGCTGAACATTATACAGACAGAAGATCTATGTAAGACAGGGAAATAGCCTGATAATCATAATTCTCTTTTACAACCCTTGAGTCAAGCCGTCGTTCGTGGTACGAAACTCTCCCTGTCTGTCTGTGTCTGTCTGTCTGTCTGTCTGTCTCTCTCTCTCTCTCTCTCTCACACACACACACACACACACACACACACACACACACAAAGAACACGCAAACACACACACACATCAGAGGAAAGAAAGAAATGAGACATTCTCATTCCCCCCCCCCCCCCCCCCCCCCCCCCCCCCCCCTCACACCCACACACACACACCACCCAAACCAAAATACACACACAGCGGTGTATTAATTTCTTTCAGAAAGAAGAAAAAAAGGGGGGAGGGGGGTACTTTTGTTTGGCTGCTCTCCAGTTCTACTTCATCATCAGTCGACCTCCAAGTGAGCATGTTTATGAAAACAACCTCCCTTCCACCTAGAAAATAACAGTCAAGGAATCCACCCGATCTTCTCGTGTTTACAGCGTGGAGACGCCACTTGCCGTGGACTGAATGCGGTGAGGTTATTGTTGGATGCTGATGAAGGTGGCCGCTCCGAGGTTCAGTGGTCAAACAGGCGTCATGGGTCATTCCATCTACCTGAAGGCAAAGCTTCCCTCTCCCTCTTTACCCCCACCCCCCTCCGTCACCGTCTACAAAATTCGGCCAGCTCTGCTGGTGTTGATCAAATACCTCACACATCAAGCCGCAGAGGTGGCGTCGAAGCTTGAAGAGAAGTATGTAAACATCCCCGCATCTCACAGGGATGCTGGAAGATGACTGGAGACCGACCATCACCAAGCGGATCAACCCCCCTCCATCCTCTTGAGTCCAAGTCATCATCCCAACCACCCCCCTATCCATCATACCAATCTCTCTCTCCATTTTTTTTTAAAGCATGAATTCCCTGTTCAAGTTTGTATACCTGCTCCCTTCTTTTTGCCCCCCCACACATCACACCTTCATCTTCTTTCGCCTCAACGTAATGTAAACTGTACGAGGTAATGTTTGTCTCAGTTCTCCACCCCCGCAGAGAGAGAAAAGAAGGAAAATAAGAGAGGGGGGAGGGTAGGGGAGAGAGGAGAGAGAGAGAGAGAGAGAGATGGAAGAGAGAGAGAGACAGACAGACAGACAGAGAGGGATGGGTTTCACCAAAACAAGTCTGTGCACAGCTATTTATGGATAGATAAGCTATAGTAAGTTGCAAAACTTAAATCACAAATGCAGTCAACTCTAGGATAGTGACCAGCATAAGGTAAGGAACAGAAGTCAACGAACAATGTCAGACATCAAGATAAACACATCAAAAGCAGAAAAAAGGTGGGATAAAGTGGAAGAAGGGTGTGGGGATAAGGGGCGGGGGAATGCATAAAGGGAGGAGGGATGGATTGATTCACTAACACACATCCAGCTACCACCACACAATACAGTTTAAATGGGGGCTGACGCAGTGGATGCGAATACCACACACAAAATGCACGCCGTTGAGACATTTTCAGAGATCTCCAACAAAATTACACGTTGGTACAGCCTCAACATGAAAAATATGAGAAAGGATGGACCAAAAAGACTAGGAGAGTGAAGTGGAACTTGGGATGACCGCATGCTTCTCTATTTAATCACTGGAATCTGGAAGAGGTCTTGGAATTCCTCGACCACGTTTGAAGTTCACTTGACCTATCAGTGAGGCAGTTCCTTTCACAGGCGGTTTTCATCAATGTGTATATGCGAAGGATATTCTGCCGCTGCAAACTACAACGAAATAGCGCGTGTGTGCATGCGTGTGCGTGCGTGCCTGTGTGTGTGTGTGCGCGCGCGCACACACACACACACACACACATGTACAGAGAGAGAGAGAGAGAGAGAGAGAGAATGTTGTGTTTAGACATTCTCGCCTACGACGAAGTATGGTTGAGATTGTTTCAGAAAAAAAAAAAAATTGGTCACATGCAAAAATTTTCACCAATGGCAAACCTAGGAGAACTGACCTAGATAAAAAAAAAAAAAGGGGGGGGGGGGGGGGAGGGGGGAGGGGGCACCTTCGAGAGGATGGTCAATCTCTTGATCACTCAGTATTGATTGGCTCCCCCCCCCCCCCCCCCCTTCCTCTCCCAAGATAGTAGGTTTTGAATTATAGTTCTATTTGTTTGTTTTGCCCGTTTGTCAGGCATTCAATGCGTGAAACTGAAACTCACATTAACAGACTTTCAAAATCTATTCACCCCTAGCCTCTCCCCCTTCCTAGCCTTTCAGCTGCCCTCCTCCTGCCCCCTTTCCTTCCAAACCTGCTCGTCTCTTCCCACATTCAGGCCGCACACCAAAAATTAATGCGCCAAGGCCTTACTCAAGGAGTCCAGTATTTACAGACAGGCACAATTAGGTAGTTGTGAGAATTTTCATTGTTCTGAAAGCCATTCTCTTCATTTTTTCTTTCATAATCATGACCATCAAGGAAAAAGCCAGGTGGTTCCAAGCAAACAGATTTAAATCAAAGGAATGGGACTATTTTGAGCTGGTGTTAAGATTGGGCCACGGGTGAGTGCGAAGGCCTGAAATGTGACGTCAGGTAAGGGAAAGGTCATGTATTTGAAGAAGCCCCCCCCCCCCCCCCCCCCCCCCCCCCTCCCCATTAACACAAAAAAGTGAAATGATTGGGGAGGGGTGTTTTGGTCAATTATCAGTTTAATATCAAATGTGGCCCAAACTTTACGCTAGGCCTCACTCAACACGCTTACATGGATACAAAGTGATTCAGAGGAAAAAATCCCATGGTGGCGTGTGGCCGCGACGGCATTCCTTCCATCAGCCATCCAGCTAATCCCCCCTTCACCCTTCCCTCCACCCCATCCCTACCCTCTCCCTCCTCGCCTCCGCAATCTGCACAACCTTGGGCTGATGCGACTCCATCCACAATATCTTTCCTTTCCCTGCTGCCTGCGCACCCTGTCGAAAAGAGGGGAACCGGCTGATACCCGGTGGAAACCGCTGTAAACGAAAGTGTTATTCTTGTTTCACGACAGATGGGTGAATAATGGCCCAGCCAGCGCGAGATTCTGTTATCTCCCGTTTTATCACTTTGTGTAGCATGTCCCTCCCCCCCCCCCCCCCCCTCTCTCTCTCTCTCTCTCTTCTAAAGATAAGTAAATCCTACTTCAAATTCACACCACAGAGACCAAGACCATAGTTCGGATGTGTACCAAAATCTACCCATTTGCAATTTTCTATCAGACCTCACCCACCTACCTCTCTAACTCCACACCCCTCTCTTCTCTACGTTTCCTGCCTCTCTCAGCATTACATAAAAACAGCTTTTTTCTCTGAACTCGGATATTCACAGTCAAAGAAATTCAAACCACATTTTGCATAACGCGTAACAGACTTTATGACTGAAACAGAACACAATCACAAACTTTGAATTGCGTAGTCTACGGTAGATGTTCTATTCTCCCAAAGAGAACAGCTGCAGGAGATGTTCGTCATGAATACGATCCATATCTGGTCCTTCAACTTACTGGAAACACATTTGCAGATAAACATTTCTGCAGAAAATGTACCCCGTTGACACAGTTTTGAAGGTATTCTGTTTCAAATTAAGAGAAGAAAAAGAAAGAAAGGAAGACAGAAAGAAAGACAGACAGGCAGAAAGAAAGACAGAAAGAAAGAAAGAAAGAAAACTGGAAGAAAGAAAGATGTGAAAAACAATCTGGATGAAAATGGAAATGGAGTATAATACTGTTTCGAAGGAGAAGAAAAACAAAAATTCAGTATAACTTTCACTGATAATTGCACAAGTAGAAATTAATCTTTGTCAGTTCTACTGGCACAGAAGAGACACTCAGACTGGGAAATCTGAGTGAAATTCCCATTGAATACATGAACATGACTTACACAGGGAATCAATATGTATGGCTCCTAAGACCCATGTAAGTAACTTTTGGTTTGTTTGTTAATCTTACCTAGAGTATCTTACAGGCTTTGGTTTAGGTCTACATTTTGCAATGGTGGCATTAGCTCTACAGTAAGATTCAACCAAAGATTCAATAAAAACGCATTGCTTACTGAACCCACTATTTCTTTATTGAAGCTGCATCGCTCTTCTTTTCATTCTCTACAGACTTCCTTCTTTACTGTCCCATCATCTGTGCCACCCAAGTGGCATTGCATCCAGCCGCTCATTCCGATCACCCATCTACAGCCACAGCCACAGTCCCCGCACCAGCAATCCACTGGGAGCAGTCAATGTCAAGTCGTCAAGTGGCAACCCACCAGAGGAGACACTGCACTGCTGCCGAGTCACTTCAGAGGCATTCTGTGGTACCTGGTCTGATCCAACATATGCAGGACAACACCTACTAAGCCCCCTACTGACAATAATTGCTTAGTCGTAAAGCAAATGTGAGTATGCTCTCCCTCCACAGGGCATAACCCACATCACCCAACAACAGTCCCCATGAACTACCCGAAACCAGCTACCACAACAGAATCAAACCAAGGCCATAGAAGTGGAGAGGCAATCGAAACCGAGGTCACCATGACAGCAGGGCATGAAAGGCCACAGAATTTGAGACTTCTTTATGCTGATTGATGAGGATGAGGATGAAGAGGATGATGGTATGGATTTCTACTCTGGTCTTAGACTGTGTTACATGTCTGTACTCTACACTTTCTTTAATGTCTGGTATTCTCTAAAGATTTATGCCGTGGGCAGCCATCTTGCTGCTCAGGGTTCTTCTTCTTTCTTTGAATGTCCACCTTCACTGAGTTGAAGATTCTGACATATTTTGTGTGTATGACCGTTTTTTTTTTTATCCCGCCATTAAGGCAGCCATACTCCAACTTCAGGGAAGGTGCTTGCTATGTGTAACATGTCATCCATACCAACAGCCAAAACTGGCCTTTTCTTCCAAAAGTTAGTGATGGGATTTTACGTGTGTGCAAGACATTGTGCGTGCACACACACACACGGAACCTCAGTTTATAGTCTCATTTAAAGGACTGTATCAATGGAGTCAGAACAAATGTTAACTCCGAGGGAAAATCCCCCTGTACCGAAATTCGAACCCGTAACCTCAGGATCACGAGTCCAGCGCTCTACCAACTGAGCTCTTCCAGCCCCCATTCCGGCCCCAGAGTTGGAACTCTTAATTTAAGTCTGCTGTACATGGAACGTCTGTTCAATGTCTAATGCTAAAGATACTACCATCCACTCCGCCACTCGAGGTCTGGTGCATGGAAAAACTCTGACCAGTACAAGATTCGAAGCACAGATGGGGAACCTTCTTGCTTTCCTACATAGGCTTGTTTTCCACAATGCCACCTTCCAGAAAATTATGTCAAGCTTCCTGCATTACGGAGGAAGAGATGCAGACACAAACAGGAGGGCCCGGAGGGATTTGGGGAGGGAGACAAAAAAGAGACAGAAACTGATGGCTTATGTAAAGCAACAGTGACAGGACCTCAAAATGTCATCAATCCCAAAGAAACTTAATGGCTAGTAACGGTATGCTTTCCATGCATTTGGTATTGGTCACTTGGGTTTGGCTAAAAGTGAAATCAGGTCATACTGTTTACCATTCAGATGGACCACTGTGGCTATTCCTTGGTGTGTTTTTCTTTCTAGTCACGTCAATAAACACAAATCATACATTATAATCATATACAATATCAAAAATACAATCAAGTGTATGTTCCTAATGAAACATAAAATCACAGCATCCAATCACTTACAAAAATGCATGCATGCATGCGCATGTATCATTGAACCAGAGCTCTAGCTCTCTCTCTCTCTGTTCTATCCCTAATCCCCATCTAACACACACACACACACACACACACACATGCGCGCACACACACATGCACACACACATGCACACACACATACCGGGGCACGTGTGCCGTGAGCACTCCCCCCTCCCCCTATACACACACACACACACACACACACACACTTGGTAAAACCCCATAACTGGGTCAACTGACTTTTGAAATTCGTGTTCAGACAGGATTTTTATCAATACAAAGAAACCAAACTCAGCCAGTCCGCCAGGCAGCCAGCCAGTCTGTCTGTCAGATTGTCAGTTCTTCATTTGAATTCATAGTTTAAAAAAATTGCCCCCCCCCACCCCCCCCCCCCCCCCCCCCCCCCCCCCCTCAATAAAGCACACTATACAGAAAGTCTAGCTTATTTCAAACATGTTTCAAATGATGAAAGTATGCTGAGATTTATGACAAGTTTCTGTGATGAAAAAAAAAAGGGTTGGAAGCAGGGGTGGTGGAGAGGGGTGCAATGGGGAAAAAGTTGCTTTTGTCTATTTTTGGTGTATTTTTCACCCCTCTTTATGAGTGATACACACATAAACACACACACACATACACACACTTACATGCACACACACACACACACACACACACACACACACACACACACACACACACACACACACACACACACACACACACACATACACACACACACACTTTGTATGATAAACCTAATATAAAATATGCATGATGTTGGACATAATCAAAGCGTTAACACATCTTCCTGCAAACGATCCCATTATAATCAACTGATCCTAACATTTCATCCCAAACCTACCCCCTCTGTCCTATCTTCCACTGAAACACTATCATATCTTGGTTTCTTAAATGATGCTGTTTTCTACACACATCCATCCCTCCTTCATTAGAACTGATGCAAGCACTGTAACCACAGTTTTAACAACTTGTGCTACTCTAATGAACAGACACTCATGCTCTACATGTACATGTGTTTCCTGAATGACAGGAAGGTTTACGTGGCAGCATGTTTCCCAATATTGACCTACAGTAGACTACACACCGCATGTTTCCTGAAGGATAAGGGTGAACCCATATCATTCAGGAAACATGCAGGTAGCTGACTAGAATGTTCTCCTTAGACCACTCCATCTTGCCAGTTTTAGTGTACTAATGCACACACTCTGTCATAAACCTGTCCAACCTTTCACACTTTTAGATAATGCAAAACACTGTCTAATTTTAATCTACCCATTCATTCATCTTCTAAACTAATGTATGAACACTCTATCTCATGCAAACATCAACTCCAAACATCGACTCTAAACCTATCTACACTAACATTCTCTGAACAGAAGCACTCTAACTTAAAAATATCCACCCAACCCTTCCACTACCTGACTCACACGGTTTATTCAAAAACTACCCACCTTAACATCCCTTTCACCGATTCAAGCACTTTACCCTTAACTTACCCAACCTATCATCCTTTTAAGTGATGAAAGCACTCTACCCTACAACTATCTACCCTGCAACCCCCTTAAACTGATGCACATATTCTATTCTTAACATACCCACCTTATCACTACCTATGAACAACGCAAGCTCTCTGTTCTTAACCAGCTCACCTTACCCACTATCCTAAGTGATGCAAGCAATCTGCCCTAAACCTACCCACCCTTCCCCTCCGATTACCACAAGCACTATGCCCCAAACCTTCCCAGCTCACCACTGTCCTAACTGATGAAAACACTCTGCCCTGAATCTACCCACCCTTCCACCCCCTTTCCCTGATACAAGTATTCTGCATTAAACCTACCCACCTTACCACTGTCCTGACTGATGTAAACACTCTGCACTAAACTGACCCACCCTTCCACCTCCTTTGCTTAGGCACGCATTCCGCTCTAATTCCTAAACTTACCCACCTTATCACTGTCCTAACTGATGCAAGCATTCTGCCCCAAATCTACCCTCCCTTCAATGATGCAAGCACTCCTCCCAAAAACTACTCTCTTACCACTCTCCTGACTGATGCAAGGACTCTGCTTTTACCTGCCCACTCCTCCACCCTCCTTTAACTGATACAAGCACTCTGCCCTAAACCTACCACCACATCCACTGGTCAACAGCAAAGCTTAATCAATTCCCCTCCTTTAACTGATCCCAACACACTACCTGACCTTCCCACCCTTATCTGACGTACTACATCCTCGTGCTGATGAAAGCACTCTGACCCTGACTAAAATATATCCTTCCACCCCTTTAACAGACGCAAGGAATCTGCCTTAAACCTTCCCAAATCGCTAGCCCTTCGTGTGCAACTGGATATTTTTCACCATCATTCTGCTACTCACTTCCTCAGCCCCATCCATCCACCTCGCCGTCACCACACATCCACCTCTCTAAACCCAAACAGCCTTGGTATGGGGAAAAGCAAGCACCAAAGCAGCATTTTTTTTCTTCTTTCATTCTTTCCCCCCCCCCCCCCCCCCCCCCCCCCCCCCCCCCCCCCCCCCCCCCCCCCCCTTCCCCCCACCCCCCCCCCCCCCCCCCCCACACCAACCCCCCCCCCCCCCCCCCCCCCCCCCCCCCCCCCCCCCCCCCCCCCCCCCACCCCCCCCCCCCCCACCCCCCCCCCCCCCCCACATCCCCCCCCCCCCCCTTTTTTCCCCCCCCACCACCCCCCTCACCCCCCCCCCCCCCCCCAATTCGCCCCCCCCCCCCCCCCCCTGGGTGCAATCTTTATTGCCCCCCAGAAGGTTTCTTTTCCCCTCCCCCCACTTCATCCCTTATCTGCAATTGGTTTCCTATTTTTCCCACCGTTTTTGCTCTACCCCTTCAAATATAATCACTGGGTGCAATCTCCCCTTCTTCCTTGGCCCCTTCAGTCTTATCTGCAATTGGTTTCCTGCCCCTTTCCTTTATGCCTCTGCTCCTCCTACTCTCTCTCTCTCTCTATCTC
>JADBJO010000200.1:122500-130000 GCA_016801955.1 Conus betulinus
ATGGTGATGACAATAGTAATATTACTAATAATGATTGTGATAATAATAGTTATTATAATGGTACTAATAATGGTAATAGTAAGGGCAATGATCATCATCATCATCATCATAGCAACAATAATAATAGTAATGGTAATAGTAAATAAATGGTAACAATAATGATAGTACTGGTTATAAAAACAATCTCAATTATAGTATGCTAATAATGATAATGATACCAAGAGTAATAATAATAATAGTTATAATGACAATAGTAATAATAATATCAGTACTGGCTATAAAAACAATCTCAATTACAGTAATGATGATGATAATGATAATAATAATACCCATAATAATGAGAGAAGGGAGGAACAAACAGTAATAATAATAATATTGAAAGAAGGGAAGAACATGAAGAAGGAGGAGGAACGGGAGGATAAGATGAAAAAAGAAGAAAAGGGGAATACACATTATGGGAAAAATAGAAATATAAATATATATTATTAATAGAAAGTGATATTATAAGAGGCTGCAAAATGGAAGGCTGGAATGCAAGAAATATACAAAGGCATAATAATTTTTTAGTAATAAGTAAATAAATCAGTTGTAATAGTTATTAAGTTATAACGACAGTTATAATGATGATAATAACACAAATTCAGAATTAATAATAATAACAATAATAGTATTCATAATAGGTTTTTTTTTAGTGTGTGTGTGTGTGTGTGTGTGTGTGTGTGTGTGTGTGTGTGTGTTTTCTTTTTTTTTTTTTTTTTGATGGTGATGATAGTACTGATAATAATCACATGATGATAATAATGATAGCAGTAATAACAGTCAGTGGAAAGGAATAGAAATGGTCAATCAGTAAAATTCAACAGTACTACTGGAGCAGGGAGATGATGGTGATTATATTAATCACATGTTGTAGTGGTAACAGATTTGTGATAATGATAATCCAATGATGATGATATTGATGGTAATAATAATAATGATAATAATAACACTAACAATGGTAATAGTAATAATAATAATAACAATGACAGAAATGATAATAGCAATAGTAACAATAATAGTAATGATAATGAAAATAATATCAATAATTGTAATCATAAAAATGACAACAATAGTACAAGCAGTAGTAGTAGTAGTAGAAGTAGTAGTAGTAGTAGTAGTAGTAGTAGTAGTACTACTACTACTACTACTACTGAGGGAAGGGAGGAAGAGGGAGAAGGAGAAGGGGGGGGGGGGAGGACAGGAAGAACAAAGAGAAGGAGGATATAGATTATGGGAAAGATAGAATCTAATAAGTATCTTAATTGTTATAATAATAAACATGATTATAACCATAAAATAATGTAGTAATGATACAGGAGGCTGGAGGAATGATAGGTTGGAATACGAGAAATGTGCTAATGCGTAATGTTACTCGCCCCAGTGCGGAAACTGAACTCCGGTCTCCCACGTGACAGGCAAGGATACTAACCACTATACTACCGAGGAGCTTATAAAGTTTAGTTACACATAAAATTATAAACTGTTATTGCAAAAAGGGAGACAATTTCCAGTTAGAGGAAGAAAAACTTGACAGTGCGGTGGTTACTATTACTGCAAGAAGGGAGACAATTTCCAGTTAAAGGAAGAAAAACTTGACAGTGTGGTGGTTATTTCCCTTACTGGGCTTGATAAAATCATTCATAACCGTTAGTTACGGCTATTCTAGTAAAATAAACATGAGGCATCATCCCTGACCCAAAATGAACAAACCTACAAATTTCAGAAAGATTGGGCACAGAAATTTTGTCTGGAGCGTGTGGAACACATTTTGACCACGGACAGACAGACAGACAGACACACACACATATGGACAGCATTTCTTCATTCCCATTGTAAAGTACTCCCTGTTCTGTAAGAACTGGGATTACAAAAAAAGAAAGAAAGAAAAAAAAGGGGGTGGAGAGGGGACCACATACCTACACCAACCTAGATCTATACTTCTGATTATCTTAATAACCCAATTCCATTTTGCTCAGTGAAAACATGACATTGAAATGATAATCCTGTTCTAGTATCTGGCAGACACATGCAGTGCTGGACAGGAAAACTGGTCAGCTTCAGACACATGCATTTAAAAAGTGGTAGAAACTCAACTCTACGTGCTTTTCCAGCCTTCCTATTTGACCCAATACTACATTCTCAATGAACAGTACAAAGAGCCAGTGGGAAAAGAACACACATACATGCACACACGTGTGCACGCATGTATGCACGCATGTGCGCACAAACACACACACACACACACACACACACACACACACACACACACATACACACACACACACACACCACATATTATACTGAAGGGACTTGAACCCACAAAACCCCAACACGTACCCATTAACACTAAGAACTGCATCACAGGAGCTTGTACAAGAGACACATGGTCATAAAAATCACCAATGTGTGAGTGCCCATGCATGTGTAAGTGCATGTGAGCATGTGTGTGTGTGTGTGTGTGTGTGTGTGTGTGTGTGTGTGTGTGTACGCACATGCTCGCATTTGTGCACATGCATACCTGTGTCTGCACCTGTATCAGTGTGTGTGTGTATATATATGTGTGTGCAGCTGTGTGGGTGTAGTAATGTGTTAATTGTATGTGTATACAAACTATATCTGTGTAACTATGTGTAAGTGTCTGTGAGATGGGTGGGGGTTCGGGGTGGGAATGTGGTGGGTGTGGGGGGTATATATGTGCATGCATAAAAATGTATTTTTGGGTATGTATGTGTGTAGTTATGTCATGTCCATCTTATGATTTTCTAATGGTAAATGCATGCTCAAAATAAGCTGATAATGAATTATTATCATCATAATGATATTTCATTACCATTACTGCTATACCTATGGTGGTGTTGTTTACTTAAAAACTATCCTTACACAATTTCAAGACTCGCTGAACTTATAATAAGTCAAAATTAAACATCTATCAAAAGCAGGACTCATCCTACTGCACCATTACTATATTCAGGCTCACTCTATCCCTGAAGACAGAATGTAGCTCTACTTAATGGTGTGGTTAAAGATGGTCATGCTAACAAATGGCGTACCAATGACTAACCTTGAAGTTCTAGCTGAGAAAAAAAAAAAGAAGAAAAAGAAACAAACACAAAAGAGAGAGACAAAACTTGAGGCCTTATGGCAATGCAAAAGATAAAATCTGCTGTTTAAACAAAAGTGACACTGGTCATTTTTCTATATATGACTACCAGATGGGTGACAAAGCTCTCCAGACATGGAGTTTCAATTTAAGAACAAAGACCATCAAAAGCTGATATACCTGTAAATCATCAATTCAATTAGACCTTTTAAACACAGCAGATTTTTATGTAAACAAAATGAAAATAAAGAAGAGGCACTATGACTAAAACCCTGGTTTCGTACAAGTTTTTGTAGTACAGAAAAATGCTACATAACAAGTTGATTGTACTACACATTGTTATAAGAAATTTGTGATTTGCAAACAATGGTGTTTTTTGTTGCTTCTGAAGTTGTAGTTTTAGTTCAGTGTAAAAGAATCAAACCTAACAATGAAAAGTATTGCCTCCAAGAACTGAAATTTACAACAAGCCTTAAAGATTTTTTGTTTGCTTGTTTGGCAAGTGACTTCTAATTAACTGAACAAATGCTTTTCTTTCTTCCTTCTTTAACACTGTGGTGATTCTACTACACAGTAAATCTACACTGGGATGATCTGCATGCATACATCTGGATGGTAAACAAATATTTGACCTGGTTTCATAATTATTCAAATGATGTGAACGCATTTCTTCCATTAAGTTTCATCCCCTCTATGATATTGGATGATCTGCCTATTCCCTTCACTTCAGCATTATGAATTCTCATTATTAATGGACTGACTGATTTATCATGTTTATTTCCAAGGGTAACGGATAGGTATGAACAACTAATAAGCTTTTTTTTTTTTTAACCATCAGGCCTTCTAGGAGCCCTGAATATATCAGGCTAGCCTCTGTGCATACACCCAAATTGGCACAAAACATCCTTTCCTGGATCTGGATAAATACACTGTGGGATCCAATACTAACTGTACAGACACAGTGAGATGGACTCATGGGGGAAGGGGTGTGGAAAAAGTGACAGAAGTTTAGCTCAAACTTTGTGACATACATTATCAACTGTGAAGACTGAAAAAAAGGACTAAATTATAAAACGTTTCCAGCAAGCTCTCAATTCAATGAATAAGCCTGGAAAGAGCTGATCAGTGTTGGGTGCATGCTGTTGACAGAATTTCTACCGAATAGGCCTAAGATTGTAAGAACGACCTCAACTTCGGCTATGCAGTCCAGATCTACGCATCTGGAGAAAAGTAAAGCTCTTGAATTCATGAGTGACTTGATACTGATTCATAGTTTCGTAACAAAGTCACGTATACGTAGGCGAGGTCGCTGTGTGGGCTGCGGTCATAATGCATTCATTCAACAGGCTAACATAGTCATAGGCTAGTGCCAACAGGCAAGCACTGAAAAGTTGAATAGCAGACAGCATAACCAAACACAAACTCACAACAGTCAATGGAAAATTAATTTCATTGATTACTTACGCATGAAATGAATGAAGATGATCTCTCTTGGATTTGAGAATATCTTTATGTAGTTTGCTTGTCCGGTAATCGATGATTATTATATGATCCATCGTCTGCAAACTTCGTCGATAGAAGTAGGAAGCCATAGTGCCGGAAGTACACGAAGCTCTTTTGGTTAAAAAACCATATTAATAGCGCTTGACCTTATGACCCACTTTGCAGATAACTGTAATGGCGTCTTTATTTTCGGTTTTACGAAGCCCAGTGCACAGTGTATCGCCTTACAAGTTTAACGTGACATGCGAAGAACTGTGGCCGCTTTTTTTTTTTTTTTCCATTTTCTTTTTCTTTATTTGTGTGTGTGTGTGTGTGTGACGGGGGAGGGTGGGGGCATTATTATGGCATGTGGGTAGGAACACATGTAATTCCTTCTACGTGTGTGTGTGTGTGTGTGTGTGTGTGTAAAATACTTGTGTAACACTGTGACCAGGCTGTAAAAAGCATATATTTTCTATTTATTATAAATCTTCGCCGGAAAGGGTGCGTGTGTGGTGGGTCGGGATGGGGGGGGGGGGGGGGGGGGGGGAGGGAGGCAGGCAGTGTGTGTGTGTGTGTGTTTCAAGATTCATGAAGCTTGAACCTTTCAGCACTTTTAGAAATGTGGAGATGGTCGCAAGGCTTTATGCAAAAGGCATGGAAAATAATTTTACAAAGCTTAAAACTTTATCGGAAATAGAGATAATTCTGAACAAACCATCTTTATTCAACTATCTTTATTCGTTTCTGACTCGTGTGCATTTAAACTCCATTGTAATTTACTGACGATGTGTTTTCAACTTGAGAAAAAAAAAAAAAAAAAGAAAAAAGAAAAGATTTTGGTCGTGCGGCGAATATGAGAAGATGAGTGGTTTTCTCGTTCTTCGTTTTCACTGTCCTAAATGTTATTTGTTTTTGCCTGAAGAAACCCAAGAGGTCGAAATGCATTGTGTCTTGTCTTGTACTTTGTACTTTGTTTGTGTCCCTGGCGGTTACTAACCCCCTCTCTTTTTAAGTTTTAACAAAAGTTAAATTGAATTTAGTTTGCAGTTACAATGGGTCTGGTGGCTTGATTATCCCGGGATGCAGTGTCTCTTCATGAATAATGAACACGATAAAGTGGAACTAAACATTTCAAAGTACACTAACTGAAGGTAGACAAAAACCCAATGCCAAATTTGCATTGTTAAAATAATTTGATACATTTAACGAAATTAAAATAATTCTAAAAAGTTGGAAGACAATCTTAGGGAGAGCTTGACAGCAGAAAATACTTCAACGGAGAAGCTACCCTAGCAAAAAGTGTTTCGGCTCCGAGAGAGCCGGGCCGTATCCAGGTCACTCCTAGCTGCTCTTCTTTATTTTTCTCCATTCACGACGACTGTGTGTTTTGTTTATTACAGAGCGCCTGCAACAGTTTCAGTTTCAGTTTCATCAAAAGAGGCGTCACTGCGTGCGGACTAGTCCATATAGCCTACACTACACCAGATCCGCTAAGTTTGAGAGCCACACTATGCATGATTTTAAGACGCCTGCGACAGTATGCTGATATACATCTTTTTTTTCTTTCTTTTTTTTTTTCTTTCTTTTATAAATGGTAAACGTAATCATCTGAATTCGAATTATCGGTGGATTTGAGACAGGGTCTTAAAAAAGCAGACCTACTCGAATTGCTGTGTGGTCCGTCTCCATAGTGGTTCTGTCCACCGGCATTGTGTTCTTCTCAGCAGCGAAAAGGACAAGACAGACAGGAAGACGTTCGTGTGCTCTGGCACCAGCACTGAGACCCAGAGACAATGGTGGTATGTGACAGTCAGAGTCTGCACAGATCATAAATTTAAAGCGGGGTTTTCAGACGACGGAATTCAAGTCATAAACCGATGATGCGTTAAACGCCAGACTTCTATGTTAACTAAGAAGTACAGAATTACCTGAATAGGTTACTATACTGCAATGACGTGATTCAATGGTAACTAAACTGATTAAAAAAAAAAAAAAAAAAAAAAAAAAACTACAAACAAACAAATTTTTAATGAAATTAATAGCGAACCGCCAAGAAAACGTCGACAAATGAATCACAAGACTAAACACGATGCATTTCGACTCTCAGGTCTTCTTCAGGCAAGATACAAAACACCCAGGACAACGAAAATGAACGAGCAATCACTTATCTTCATTCACTTCAGCGCAAACAAACGCATGAGCGAACAATTGGCTGGCAAGATAATTATAGAAATTGGCACAGCCAGAATGTGAACTACCCATGTCTCAAGACAATACTGATGTTTATCACTAGGTCGACCGAGGAGACTATACCAGGATTGCAAGTTAAAAGAAACATGGCTTAACTAGGCAAATTCCAGAAACTGAATAGCCAGTCAGTCTAAACCTAAATTCAGTACAATGCATATTAAATGTCGTAGGCTAAAAGACGGGTGGGGGAATATTCCTGCATCGATTACCGGACTTGAAAACAAACATACAAAATTAAAAAAAAAAAAAAAAAAAAAAAAAAAAAATTCAAGTGCCCACGGTTGTCTCCCGCTTGCCAAGCGTGGATAACTACTTAACCGAAGATTATGTAGAGGTTGTTCCCCCTGCACTGAGCTGGCATGAACTCTACGTCTATGGACGTCTTATCTCGTAGCTGGCCGCAAGCTAACATCAATACTCCCTGGCGGGTTTAGCCTACTTATTTCCCACCGTCGCGCCTATGACACGTATTGTCCATCACAGGGCTAGTTCCAACTGTTTACCGCACTTACCGGAGTATGCTCTCTCTCTCTCTCTCTCTCTCTCTCTCTCTCTCTCTCTCTCTCTCTCTCTCTCTCTCTCTCTTCATTATTTGTTACTCTCATTTTTATTTCTATTTTTGTTCG
>JADBJO010000200.1:132500-137500 GCA_016801955.1 Conus betulinus
ACTTGTGTTGTCTGACTTGTCCTGACTTGTCTTGTCCTGCCTTGTTTTGTCCTGATTTGTCTTGATTTGTCTTGTCCTGACTTGTCTTGTCCTGACTTGTCTTGTCCTGACTTGTCTTGTCCGGTCTTGTCTTGTCATGTCCTGACTTGTCCTGACTTGTCTTCTCCTGACTTTCTTGTCCTGACTTCTCTTGTCATGTGTTGTCTTGTCCTGTCCTGCCTTGTCTTGTCCTGACAAGTCTTGTCCTGACTTCTCTTGTCATGTCTTGTCTCTGTCCTGACTTGTCCTGTCTTGTCCTGACTTGTCTTGTCCTGACTTGTCTTGTCCTGACTTGTCTTGTCCTGTCCTGACTTGTCCTGACTTGTCTTGTCCTGTCCTGACTTGTCTTGTCTTGTCTTCATATTCTTGTCCTGACTTGTCCTGTCTTGTCTTGACTTGTCTTGTCCTGACTTGTCTTGTCCTGACTTGTCGTGACTTGTCCTGTCTTGTCCTGTCTTGTCTTGTCCTGACTCGTCTTGCCCTATCTTGTCCTGACTTGTCTTGTCCTGACTTTCTTGTCCTGGCTTTCTTGTCTTGTCTTGTCCTGACTTGTCTGGTCCTGTCTTATGCCGACTTGTTGTGTTGTCTTGTCCTGTCCTGTCACGTCCTGTCTTGTCTGTCTTGTCCTGACATATCTTGTCCTGACATATCTTGTCCTGTTTTGTCTTGTCCTGTCTTGTCCTGATTTGTCTTGTCCTGTCTTGTCCTGTCCTTCTTGTCCTGACGTATTGTTCTGACTTGCCTTGTCCTGACTTGCCTTGTCCTGACTTGTTCTGTCCTGTCTTGTCCTAACGTCTTGTCCTGACTTGCCTTGTATTGACTTGTCTTGTACAGTCTTGTCCTGTCTTGTCCCTGACTTGTCTTGTCCTGACTTTCCTTGTCCTGACGTGTCTTGCCCTGACTTGTCTTGTCCTGCCTTGTCCTGTCTTGTCCTGACTTGTTCTGACTTGTCTTGTCCTGACTTGTCCTGACTTGTTTTGTCCTGACTTTCCTTGTCCTGACATGTCTTGCCCTGACTTGCCTTGTCCTCTTGTCCCTGTTTGTGTCCTGACTTGTCTTGTCCTGACTTGTCGTGTCCTGACTTGTCTTATTCTGTCTTGTCAAGTCTTGTCCTGACTTGTCTTATTCTGTCTTGTCAAGTCTTGTCCTGGCTTGTCTTGTCCTGTCTTGTCCTGTGTTCTCCTGACTTGTCTTGTCCTGACTTGTCTTGTCCTGTCTTCTCCTGACTTGTCTTGTCCTGACTTGTCCTGAATTGTCTTGTCCTGTCTTGTCCTATTTTGTCTGACTTGCCTTGTCCTTCTTGTGTCCTGACTTGTCCTGACTTGTCTTGTCCTGTCTTGTCCCGACTTGTCTTGTCCTGACTTGTTCTGACTTGTCTTGTCCTGTCCTGTCCTGACTTGTCTTAACCTGTCTTGCCCTGTCTTGTCCTGACTTGTCTGGTCCTGATTTGTTCTGACTTGTCTTTGTCCTGTCTTGCCCTGTCTTGTTCTGACTTGTCTTGTCCTGATTTGTTCTGACTTGTCTTGTCTTGTCTTGTCCCGACTTGTCTTGTCCTGACTTGTTGTCTTGTCTTGTCCTGTCCTGTCCTGAATTGTCTTGTCCTGTCTTGCCCTGTCTTGTCCTGACTTGTCTTGTCCTGACTTGTCTTTTCTTGTCTTGTCCTGACTTGTCTTTTCTTGTCTTGTTCTGTCTTGTCCTGATTTGTCTTGCCCTGTCTTGTCCTGACTTGTGATTTGTCATGTCCTGTCCTACCTTGTCTTGTCCTGTCTTGTCCTGACTTGTCTTGTCCTGACTTGTCTTGTCCTGACTTGTCTTGTCTTGGTTTGTCTTGTCCTCTTGTCTTGTCCTGACTTGTCTTGTCCTGACTTGTGTTGTCCTGTCTTGTCTTGTGTCCTGTCTTGTCCTGACTGTCCTCCTTGTCTTGTCTTGGCCTGTCTTGTCTTGTCCTGTTCTTTTTATCCTGACTTGTCTTGCCCTGTCTTGTCCTGTCTTGTCTTGTCCTGACTTGTATTGCCCTGTCTTGTCCTGTCTGTCATGTCCTGACTTGCCTTGTCCCGTCTTGTCCTGACTTGTCTTGCCCTGTCTGTCATGTCCTGGCTTGCCTTGCCCCGTCTTGTCCTTACTTGTCTTGTCCTATCTGTCATGTCCTGGCTTGCCTTGTCCTGTCTTGTCCTGTCTTGTCCTGACTTGTCTTGTCTTGTCCTGACTTGTCTTGTCCTGTCTGTCATGTCCTGACTTGTATTGCCCTGTCTTGTCCTGTCTTGTCTTGTCTTGTCTTGTCCTGACTTGTCTTGTCCTGTCTTGTCCTGTCCTGTCCTGTCCTGACTTGGTTTGCTTTGTCCTGATTTGTCTGGTCCTGTCTTGTCCTTGTCTTGTCCTGACTTGTCTGGTCCTGTCTTGTGCCGACTTGTCTTGTCCTGTCCTGTCACGTCCTGTCTTGTCTGTCTTGTCCTGATTTCTCTTGTCCTGTCTTGTCTTGACTTGTCTTGTGCTGACTTGTCCTGTCTTGTCTTGTTTCACCCGACAAGAAGTGACTTCGGGACGGTGGTGATAGGGCACGCTACGTCGGGTTTGTTTGAATCGATGGTCAGTCGTACAGACTTTGTCAGTACAAGCGACAGAACTGTTTGATGGAAATACGACTGTACGTACGCCGTGGTCTCGATTGTCACTTGACCCTCTTACGCCGCCTGCTGACATTTACACTGAATTTACAGGTTGCTACAATGAACTATCAAGATAGGTAAAGAACGGAAAACACACACACACACACACACACACACACACACACACACACACACACACACACACACACACACACACACACACACACACACACACACACAGACACACACACACACAAACACACACACACACAGAGAAACAGACAGACAGACAGACAGTTAGACAGACAGAGACAGACAGAGACAGAAAAAGAGGCCGACAGACAGACAGAGGGGAGAAACAGAGAAAGAATGACAATGACCATGACAGAAATCTTTATTTCATAACGGTCAAAGTATTGGCTTGGCTAGCCATTTTTCATTCTTGCCGTTACTATTCTACGAAGCTAGTACTACGATGCATCAAAACATGATGATACAAACAAATAACAACCTATCAAACAAACAATAACAACCACCACCAAGAAGCAGGTGCTGACATCAGTGAAATAGGCAAATGAAAAAAAAAAAAGCGGTTTAAAGTTAAACAACAACAAAAACAATTAACAACAATAAAACCGCGTGTATTGAAACCATTGACGTAGAGGTTCTATTCTAAAAGGTCTCTATGAAACAAAGGCAAATGAAGAAATTAAAAAAGGGGAGGGGGGGGGGGGGGGGGGGGGGAGAGAAAAACAAAAAATAAAATAAAGGCAAGTTTATAAAGCGACGCATCAAAATGTTTGTTTCGCATTCATTCACATACATATAATCACACTCACATACATATACATACACATACACATACATACTACATAAGCACGCAAACACACACACACACACACACACACACACACACACACACACACACACACACACACACACACACACACACACACACACACACACACACACACTTCTGCATACAACACACACACACACACACACACACATACATACGCGCGCGTAAAGTTGACTGAACTTTGTGAACAGTTTAGACAGATATAATGGGGGTTTATTGTTCAAAACCTTGTACTTCAGTATACCTTTGTTGAAGCGATGTTCCAAAAGAGGTAGAATTATGACTGTTTCATCTTTTGTTCTGTCGATAGGTGCGAATGAGGCAAAAGAAGTTTGGCTGCTCTCCAATTTAGGGAGTCCAATCTTTTCAGATGTACACCACCATTGCCATCCCATACCGTGCACGCATAACAAATACAAGATCTTACGTGGCCATGGTAGAATATTTTTACGGGAACTAGTATCAATGAAGTGTTTTAGTTTGAACAACAGCAGACAGTACTAGAATGATGATATTAATGAAAGTAGCAATGGTAAGTGCAGTGACACTAGTGGAAACAAAGGCGCCAGGAAAGGAGTGGAAAACCACCAACGTTGGTCGTTTCCATTCCTTTCCTGGCGCCAACGTTTCCATTCCTTTCCTGGAGCCTTTGTGCATGCGTGCATGTGTGTGTGTGTGTGTGTGTGTGTGTGTGTGTGTGTGTGTGTGTGTGTGTGTGTGTGTGTGTGTGTGTGTGTGTGTGCGCGCGCGCGCGCGCGCGCGCACCTGCGTACGTGCATGCTGTGCGTGTGTGCATTGCATTGCATTAAAATCCCTTGCCCCTACATTACTTTTTTTTTTCTCAAAAAAAAAAGAAATAGTCTCATTTATTTTAGGAAGCATTTTTATGTTTGGACTTTTAAAGATCACCTCTGATAATCTGATTTGATTTTCCACATGTTTTCTGCTGTCAGTTGGCTACTCTACTTCAGTTACCTTCGCTAGAGGCAGCATTACCTGTTCACCGACTCATCAAGAAATAGATGACATTGCCACGTAATCAGAGGAGGCATGATGAAGGTGATGTACGAGTAAACAGTGTTACGTAGAAGGCGACAGGTAACAAACGGCGTATTGTCTTGTATCGAGATCATACGTAAGCTTTTGCCTTGCATGCAAAATGATGTATAAGCAGGGATCAAGTGGGATTTTTCTTTATTGGGTCAGTCTAGAATACACTTACAACCGATGGTTAAGCCAGTGGTCGGTAAATCCCTTCTTAGCCCACGACCCGGGTTCACTGACAGGATATGACCAGCGTCAAACGGATTTCAGTGGGTTAGCTTTGGATTGGTGCCATCCCTTGGCCACGCACAGTTGGCTTGTGTAAGCGGACATCTACATAACTTGTAAGGCCTAAAAAAATCATACCTTCCTGGCACGCTTTTTTTTGATTTCTCGTTAGTCCTTGATCATCAGGGATAATGATTATTTTACACTTTACCTACGATCGAATG
>JADBJO010000200.1:140000-147500 GCA_016801955.1 Conus betulinus
GAAAGCAGGTAAGGTTGGTAATTATTTGCGAACAGCGTTACAAAGAAACACAGGGAACTTCACCGGCTCAAATTTCGTCAAGTTAATCAAAATCATATGCTCGTCCATAATATCATTGACAATGTGGCACCACCCCTCCTCCCCCCCCCCCCCCCCCCCCCCCCAACACACACACACACACACAGAGGTGCGCACGCAAGCCCCCACGCAAGCGTACGCGCGCGCACACACACGAACACATAGACGCACATACGTGTGCATAAATTTGTTCACGCAACAACGCAGAAACCAGACATGAATTCAGTACCTGTGAACATAGGGTCACTATAAACCCGCGTTTTAACACAATAAACTTTGAAAGTACAGCCACTGAGTTTCCATAAAAGTGACATACGGCGTTGTAACGTTGTTCGCTTTGCTTGCGAGTCCTGAACGCCGGAACAGAAGGTGCCGAGTCACCAGTGTGTGCGTCCTTTCCTAACTGAATGAATTCAGATTGGGTGTTACATTCGCCATGTGTCAGTGAAGTTCTGATTTTAAGACGCCTTTTGCATGCAATGCAGTGCTTTTTTATGCGCATAGTGTGTATGTCTTGCTTGACATGACATTATAATTAGACTGATGATAATAATGATAATATAAATGGTAATGATTCTTATTGTTGCAATAATAATGATGATCATTATTAATATTATTATTGTTGTGTTGCTATTATTATTATTATTATGACAATGAATTATTATTAGTAGTAGTAGTATTTCTTTTTTTTTTTTTTTTTTTTTTTTTTTTTTTTTTTTGCTGTCCCAATCTCTGCGTCACCTCAGAGGCAGAGCACCCACGCCGCTCATTCCGACACCCCGTCCACAGCCACAGCCCGGTCGGCCCCGCCGCAGCATGTGCCCAGACACAGCAATCCACAGGGAGCAGTCAATGTCAAGTCGTCAAGAGGCAACCCACCGGGAGACACTGCACTGCTGCCGAGTCACTTCGGTGGTGTTCAGTGGCGCCTGTTCTGATCTAACATACGCAGGACACCACCTACTAAGCCCCCTACTGACGACAATAATTGCTTTAGTCGCGGAGCCGGCGCGAGTGAGCTCTCCCTCCGGAGGGCGCCACCACGTCCGTCCAACGACAGCCCCCATGGACTCGCCGATACCGGTGACCCCGACGGAACCAAACCAAGGCCACAGACGTGGAGAGGACATCGAAACTGAGGTCACCATGAGAGCAGGGCATGAAGGGCCACAGAACTTGAGACATATTTTTTTTAATGCTGATCGATGAGAATGAGGATGATTAAGATGATGCTACGGATTTCCATTTCGGTCTGAGACTACATGACAGGGCTGTACTCTACGCTTCCTTTCATAATATATCCCGGCGTCAACCAGGCCCGAGAGATACAGGCACCTGCAGTGTTGGTCAGGAAATTTGAGCAACACTCTCAGAAACGATCCATTAAGTGGATGAAACTCGACTGTGTGGTCCCAGTCTTCCCAACTGAGTCCGCAGCAAACTCAACTCTGGGTAGGAGCCGGTCGGGGCAGAAAAACCCACATGACTCTGATGGGATTCGAACCCACGACCTCCCAGCCGGGAGTCCGCGACGCTAACCACTTCGCCACGGCGGCTGGTAGTAGTATTATTTCTATCATCATCATCATCATCATCATCATCATCATCATCATTATTATGATTATTGTTGTTGTTACTGTTGATATTATTATTATTGTTATCATCATTATTATTATCATCATTATTATATTATCATCATCATTATCATTATTATCACTATCATCATCATCATCATATTATTATTATTATTATAATTATTATTATTATTGCAGATTTAATCACTGTAGTTGAGAGGTGTCCCCTCCACCACCATGGAGACGGGTAGACGTCTCAAGACAGTGTTTATCGTCTGCTGCTTGACGACAGTCTTTTTTCTCCTCTGCTGCAGGTAATGTTCGGAACGGTAGAGCCACGGGTTACTGTTTGTTTCTCTGGATTGGAGGTCCAGGGGGGGGGGGGGGGGGGGGGTAGAAGTACAGAGGCGAGGGAGAGGGCAACGTGCGGGGAAGGGAACGGTAAGGAGGAAGAAAAAGGAGAAAGTGGGGGGGGGGGGGGGGGGATGGATGGCGCTGGGGAGGGGGCAGATCCAATATCTTGTTAGAGATTGATACCGATCAAACGTTTTGGTTGTGGAGGCTGCGAGTGTGGTGGTGGGCAGGGAAGGATGGGTGAATTAACCAGAGAGAGAGAGAGAGAGAGAGAGAGAGAGAGAGAGAGAGAGAGAGAGAGATTGATTGATTGATTGATTGATTGATTGGTGATTGATCTTTAATACACAAGGATGGAGATTTTAGGCCAAAGCCTAGTCTTACAATCTGTCCTTGTCATGCATACGTTATTTCAGCACATATCATTCGTGAGAGAGAGAGAGAGAGAGAGAGAGAGAGAGAGAGAGAGAGAGAGAGAGAGAGAGAGAGAGAGAGAGAGAGAAAAAAATGGGTCTTGCTTCCAATGTTAAGAAAAAAAAAAGGATCCATCGTTTGATCGGGAAGCGCATTCTAGTTTAATGCTCTGTTCTTGGTCAACATTCCGTCTTTCCAGCGAGCTTATATAAAATCTGCCCGGCGTGTTGGGGTAATATTGCCGACGGAAAGATAAGCCAGCAAACGCGGGTAAAAGAAAACAAAACGAAACAAAACAAAAACAAGCACAACAGAACAATAAAGAAGTTCCTCGGCGAAGGAAGTGACATCGTTTCAGTCAAGACCACATATTCAATGTACATCTATAATCGGTTACTTTCAGAGCTAAATGATGTAGACAGGCTGTTCAAGGTAGCTCGGATTGATTAATAGTCGATTCGGAAGGGACTTTTTTTTTTGTGTGTGTTCTTGTTTCAGCACAATGCAGTTCCACGTTGCAGCTGGACTTAGTCTTCATCCTAGATGCGTCTGGAAGCGTGGGTGCTTCCAACTTCCAGACCATGCTACAATTTGTACAGGTATTGTTTTTTTTGTTTTGTTTTGTTTTTTGTTATGCGTTGTGTTGAGAGGTGAGTTCATGTAATTTATTGTTCTGTGTTGTTATGCATTGTGTTGTGAGGTGAGGTCTTGCAGTTTGTACAGGTATTGTTCTGTGTTGTTATGCATGGTGTTGTGAGGTGAGGTCTTGCAGTTTGTACAGGTATTGTTCTGTGTTGTTATGCGTTGTGCTGTGAGGCGAGGCCGTGTAATTTGTACAGATATTGTTCTGTGTTGTTATGGGTTGTGTTGAGCGGTGAGGTCATGTAATTTGTACAAGTATTGTTCTGTGTTGTTATGCGTTGTGTTGAGCGGTGAGGTCATGTAATTTGTACAAGTATTGTTCTGTGTTGTTATGCGTTGTGTTGAGCGGTGAGGTAATGTAATTTGTACAAGTATTGTTCTGTGTTGTTATGCGTTGTGTTGAGCGGTGAGGTCATGTTATTTGTACAAGTATTGTTCTGTGTTGTTATGCGTGTGTTGTGTTGTGAGGTGAGGGTTTGCACTACGTGTCGGCGCACTATGTTTTTTTTTTTTTTTTCTGGTAACTCGATCGTCATAAGTTTCGAAACAATCCTTCAGTTTACTAGAATCTGAGTTAAGTGAGTTAGACACTGAGCTAGTTAGTTGATTGTTCGGGTGAAAATATTTTCCTCACACATGAAGCAAACTTGGGTGGGAAGAGAGGGAGTAGGGGTGCATATTCTTAAACAGCAAAAGTACTTTCTGGACAAACTTTAATGATCTGTCCAGTGTTAGATGTATCAGTGACAAATGATTTGTCCAGTGTTGAGATGTATCAGTGACAAATGATTTGTCCAGTGTTGAGATGTATCAGTGACAAATGCTTTGTCCAGTGTTGAGATGTATGTGACAAATGATCTGTCCAGTGTTGAGATGCATCAGTGACAAATGCTGTGTCCAGTGTTGAGATGTATCAGTGACAAATGCTGTGTCCAGGGTTGAGATGCATCAGTGACCAATGCTGTGTCCAGGGTTGAGATGCATCAGTGACAAATGCTGTGTCCAGTGTTGAGATGTATCAGTGACAAATGATTTGTCCAGTGTTGAGATGTGTCAGTGACAAATGCTGTGTCCAGGGTTGAGATGTATCAGTGACAAAATGCTGTGTCCAGTGTTGAGATGTATCAGTGACAAATGCTGTATCCAGTGTTGAGATGTATCAGTGACAAATGCTGTGTCCAGTGCTGAGATGTATCAGTGACAAATGCAGTGTCCACAAATGCTGTGTCCAGTGTGCTGAGATGTATCAGTGACAAATGCTGTGTCCAGTGCTGACAAATGTATCAGTGTTGCAGTTTTGTTTTGTACCCTCCACACCACCGAAAGTATTAACGTACGGAGATGGGAATGGGGGTTCAAACAATGGGGTATTGGGACCTGTCTTACACTACACCTATACCACTTGTATCACAACATGTTAGCATGGGCACCGAAAGTGACCTTTTTGTGGAGATGGGGATGGGGCTTTAATGAATGGGGTATAGGGGTCTGTCTTACACTACACCTATACCACTTGTACGACAACGTGTTCGCATGGGCACCGAAAGTGACCTTTCTGTAGTTGTTGCTGACCGCCAGTCGGTTGCAGTTTGAAGACATCAGACTGCAAACGGTATTCTGCTGCTGAGCCAAAACAGTGACCCATCTGAAGAAGGGGGACGGGGGAAGGTGAGTTTGAAAGACTACATACATGCTATTATTTTGCTCACCAGGACTTCATTGACGGCTTTGACATCGGCTCGAATAAGGTACGGGTGGGGGGTGGAGAATATTCTTCTGGCGCCAGCACCGAGTTCAATCTCCACGACGACTACGTCAAGAGTTCCGTTAAGAACCGCGTGGCCAACGTCTACTACACTCAGGGCGGCACCAACACAGGTGAGAGGCAGGCAGAAAGGAAGAACTACATGGGGAAAAAAAAAGATGAGAGCGGGTGTGGAAAAGGGGGTGGGGGACAGGTAGGGAATGGGGAAAGGGGAAGGAAGCGAGATCTGGATGTCAAAGTTCTTCTTCTTCTTCTTCTTCTTCTTCTTCTTCTTCTTCTTTACCTTACCTTCCCTTCCCTTACCTTCCCTTCCCTTACCTTCCCTTCCCTTCCCTTACCCTTACCTTACATTACTTTTCTTCTTCTTCTCTGTTTTTACTCTCCTCCTCCTCCTCCTCCTCCTCCTCCTCCTCCTCTTCTCTTCTTCTTCTTCTCTTCTTCTTCGTGGAGATCCATGAAAAAACCTATCAGCAGTTCCTTTCAGAAAAAAAAAACTATCAGCAGTTCCTTTCAGAAAAAAATACATCAGCAAGTTCCGCCGTGGAAAAAGTGGTTAGCGTCGCGGACTCCGGCTGGGAGGTCGTGGGTTCGAATCCTTTCAGAAAAATGTGGGTTTTTATCTGCCCGACCTTTCCTACCCAGAGTTGAGTTTGCTGCGGACTCAGTTGGGAAAACTGGGACCACACAGTCCTTTCATCCAAAAATGCATGCGTTTCTTTGAGAGTGTTGAAAAATTTGCTGACCAACACTGCAGGTCCTGTATCTCATAAAAACTTATCAGCAGGGGATTTCATTAAAAAAGGTCAGCAGGTCCTCTCAGTATTGTCATGTAGTGCCAGACCGAAATGGATCCCCAAAGTGTATTCCTAGTCATCCTCATTCTCATCCACTCAGCATTCATAAAAAAAACTCTGTATTCTGTGGCCCTTCATGCCCTGCTCTCATAGTCCACTCTGCAATGTCGATGTCAGTCCCATCGATTGTTTTGATCGGCGGTCCATGGGTTTCCCCATCGTCTGCTCCCTCACGATCGTGGCCCCGGCGCCTGTCTCCGCCCCCTCGCGACTAAGCCCCCTCCCTAAGTAATCTTCCTAGGGAGGACTGTGTTAATCAGAACAGGCGGCCATTGGATCTTCTTAAGTGGCAACAGCCAGTGCCATGGGTGGCCTCTTTGTTACATTGACTGCTGTCTGTTCCAGGCCATTGGATCTTGGCTATATGGCCGACTCCGTGGCTGCCACTGGGTGTCTGATTAGCGGCGTATGCATTCCAGGTGGCCATTGGATCAAAAAAAAAAAAAAAAATGGCCAAAAAAAAGCTAAAAAATCTTGTTACATGGTCATTCCAGAAAAACACCTTGGATCTTGTTACAAAAAACTCCAGGCCATTGGATCTTCTTTCAGAAAAACACATGGCCATTCTATGCCATTGGATCTTGTTACAGGGCCATTCCAGGCCATTGGATCTTGTTACAGGGCCATTCCAGGTCCCTGGATCTTGTTCAGCAGGCCCTTCATAAAGGCCTGTGGCATCTTGTTACATGACATGTGTCATTCCAGGCCATTGGATCTTGTTACATGACATGGCCATTCCAGGCCATTGGATCCTTGTAACATGACATGGCCATTCCAGTCCCCTCTGGATCTTGTTTACTCTGTATTCCTAGTCCAGGCCATTGGATCTCGTCCACATGGCCATTCCAGGACACTGGATCTTGTCGCCCCCTCCCTAAGCCATTCCAGACTGGCCATTGGATCTTGTAACATGGCCAACTCCAGCCATTGGATCTTGTTACATGGCCATTCCAGGCCATTGGATCTGTGACAACACATGGCCATTCCAGGCTATTGGATCTTGTTACACGGCCATTCCAGGCCATTGGATCTTGTAAACGGCCATTCCAGGCCACTGGATCTTGTTACATGTCCATGTCATTCCAGGCCATTGGATCTTGTAACACGGCCATTCCAGGCCATTGGATCTTGTTATATGACACGGCCATTCCAGGCCACTGGATCTTGTTACATGGCCATTCCAGGACATTGGATCTTGTTACATGACATGGCCATTCCAGGCCCCTGGATCTTTTTTACAAGACATGGCCCATCTTGTTACAGGCCACTCGATCTTGTTACATGGCCATTCCAGGCCATGGGATCTTGTAACATGGCCATATCAGGCCATTAGATCTTGTTACATGGCCATTCCAGGCCATTTAATCTTGTTACATGACATCGCCATTCCATGCCACTGGATCTTGGAACATGACATGGCCATTCCAGGCCATTGGATCTTGTTACAAGGCCATTCCAGGCCATTGGATCTTGTTACATGACAGTTGTTGTTGGTTGGAAGAACAGTTGTTGGTTGGGAGAACAGTTGTCGTTTTAGGGAAGAGAGTTGTCGTTTGGGAGAACAGTTGTCGTTTTAGGGAACAGTTGTCGTTTGGGGAAACAGCTGTCCTTTTAGAGAACAGTTGTTTTAGAGAACAGTTGTTGTTTTAGAGAACAGTTGTCGTTTGGGAGAACAGTTGTCGTTTTAGAGAACAGTTGTCGTTTAGAGAACAGTTGTCGTTTTAGGGAACAGTTGTTGGTGGGGGAGAAGTTGTTGGTTGGGAGAACAGTAGTTGTTTTAGAGAACAGTTGTTGGAGAACAGTTGTCCTTTTTGTTTTT
>JADBJO010000200.1:165000-167500 GCA_016801955.1 Conus betulinus
TGTGTGTGTGTGTGTGTGTGTGTGAAAACGCGCGTGCATGCGAGAGCGATATAACTTAAGTGTAATGCAAACGCCAAGAATTATGTCAAGGTTTTTTTTTTTTTTTTTTTTTTTCCTCACAGATACTGGACGAGATATGAAATGGTAACAGTACTTAGAATATAAGAAACATTGAGAAAGAGTATTCTTCATATCAAACTGTTGAAAGTCTGAATACTATTCGTTCGAATATTGCCGATTAAAAACTTCGCGGTGAAGAATCTGGTGTGTACTTTTAGAAAAGTTTTGAATTTTTTTTAAATGATAGATACTTTCAAAACCGTCCATATGTTGTACATGAAATCCATATACTTCATATAAGAACAGAAAAGTATCCGTTCCGAGCGTTTACATAAAAAGGTTGGAAAAAAAAAAAAAAAAACGAAAAAGAAAAAGTCGTGATGATAAAAGTAGGCAAAGGGAAAACAGGAAAAAACTCCAATGAAAAGAAGATATAAATGCCACAAGAGAAGTGATGAAAAGAAGATATAAATGCCACACAAGAGAAGTGATGAAAAGAAGATATGAAATGCCACGAGAGAAGTGATGAAAAGAAGATATAAATGCCACTCGAGAGAAGTGATGAAAAGAAGATATAAAAGCCTCAAGAGAGAAGTGACGAAAAGAAGATATAAAAGCCTCGAGAGAAGTGACGAAAAGAAGATATAAAAGCCACGAGAGAAGTGATGAAAAGAAGATATAAAAGCCACGAGAGAAGTGAGGGCAAAGCCAAAAATAACAGCGCTGACTGCGCACCGCCATTGTTGCAGACCATTCCCACAGGGGCGACAGAGGTGGTGGACCCGGGCACTGCCATTGCATGCCCGGCTACTACGGCTCAGAGTGCCAGAGCACCTGTCCCGGGGGCGCGGGCAACCCCTGCTACAGCAACGGCGACTGCGACCAGTCCAGCGGCGCCTGCACTTGCTATGGCCAGTTTGATGTCGGCACCAACTGTCAGGTATAACCCACAGCCTTGCTATGGCCAATTTAACTGTCAGGTAATGGCCGTGCACAGCCTTCCGTGCAGAGGTTTGACTGCGCTGGTTGGTTGCACAGCACAGACAGAGCAAGAGCACTAGCCTGGTGGTTGATGTGTGCGAGGGTTGCTTTCGGTGAGCGGGTTGGTGGTTACAAGGGTTACTGGTTGGTTGGTCGGTTGCTGGGAGAAGTGGCCGGTTGGTTGATACCTTGAGTTAGTAGTTACGAGGGTTACTGGTTGGTTGTTGCCAGGAGTTCGTGGTTACGAGGGTTACTGGTTGGTTGTTACCATGAATTGGTAGTTACGAGGGTTACTGGTTGGTTGTTACCAGGAGTTCGTGGTTACGAGGGTTACTGGTTGGTTGTGACCAGGAGTTGGTGGTTACGAGGGTTACCGGTTGGTTCTTGCCAGGAGTTTGTAGTTACGAGAGTTACTGGTTAGTTGGTACCAGGAGTTAGTGGTTACGAGGGTTACAGGTTGGTTGTTACCATGAGTTTGAGGTTACGAGGGTTACTCGTTGGTTGTTACCAGGAGTTGGTTGTTACGAGGGTTACCGGATGGTTGGTACCAGTAGTTGGTGGTTACGAGGGTTACCGGTTGGTTGTTACTATGAGTTGGTGGTGACGAGGGGTTACCGGTTGGTTGTTACCATGAGTTGGTGGTTACAAAGGGTTACTGGTCGGTTAATACAGGAGTTGGTGGGTACAACAGTTACTGACTGGTTGGTCGGTTGCTGGGAGAAGTGGCCGCTTGGTTGATAGCATGATACGTTTGATGGGACAGTTGGCTGGTTTGTAGGATTATTCGTTGGTGAATGGGTGATCTGAGGTACCGTTAGTTGGTGGTAGGGTTGGTTTAGTGGCTGGTTGGTGGTAGGGTTGGTTTAGTGGCTGGTTGGTGGTAGGGTTGGTTTAGTGGCTGGCTAATGGTAGGTGGACTGGAGAGTTGGCGTGCTGCTTGGCTGGTTGAGTGGTTGATTGGTTGATTGGTTGATTGATTGATTGATTGATTGATTGAGAGAGAGGGAACTTGCACGTTGGTGTATATCTAGGGCCTGTTTACGTGATGTGTGTGTGTGTGTGTGTGCGTGCGTGCGTGCGTGCATGCGTGCATGCGTGCGTGCGTGTGTGTGTGTGTGTGTGTGTGTGTGTGTGTGTGTGTGTGTGTGTGTGTGTGTGTGTGCGCGCGCGCGCGCGCGCGCGCGTGTTTCTCCTGTGTGTCTGTATGTCTGTCCGTAAATGTACACGTCTTGAAAATCTGGACCTTGCTCAGAAATCGCTTTTTTGAATAAGATTTGTAGATGGCAGATCTTCTGTCCCTTAGGAATAGAAAGAACTTCAATGGTATATGTATGTATATTTGTTTCTTCAGAAACTGCAAAATAATGTTTAATACGTAAATACGTATCTGCCATTCACCCTTGTGTTTCTCATCAGCCGAATCCCTTTTTTTTACGTATCTCCCCATTCTGTAGTACAC
>JADBJO010000200.1:172500-190000 GCA_016801955.1 Conus betulinus
AGGAATCCCATAACCAAAGTTCCACGAGAAGAATGACTTTAAAAGAAAGTTAAATATGTTTAACAGAATCTTGATAGTGCAGTATGCTTCATCTTAAATAAGATTTGCAAAATTAAAGGGGAAAAAGGGTGGCGACATTGACTGCAGCCGTTCAGATCCATATGTCGAAGCCATACCTACTGCTATCGTGTCCCTATCGAATATTGATCGATGTCGAAAGTAATCGATATCAAAAGTGTTTCAACTACTTCCAGAGACGGTGCGACAACGGCAGACCCGGATGTTTGTTACAAATCAATTATCCATTTGTGTGCATTGTCAGTGGATGGGGATTCCTTTTTTCCTCAAGATATATCTTGTTGAGTATGATCAGATTTGACGATGCTCTGCTTTTTTTCTTCAAATAAATGTGATTAAGATCTTCCCCTGTTTCTGATCCAGTGTGGAACGGGACGTATAAAAGATGCCTTTGACAGTGATTCAGTACTACTACTTTTACTACTATTACTACTGCTACTACTATTACTACTACTACTACTACTGCTGCTGCTGCTGCTGCTGCTGCTGCTGTTGCTGCTGCTGCTGCTACTACTACTACTATTAAGTTTTCTTGAATAAATCATTTATACAGAACCAATAACAGATGGAGGAATTATTTCTCTTTTCTTCATAACAAAGTCGAAATCTCTATCTATATCTACTATATCTATCTATCTATCTATCTATCTATCTATCTATCTATATCTCTCTCTATCTATCTATCTATCTATCTATCTATCTATCTATCTATCTATCTATCTATCTATCTATCTATCTATCTATCTATTCTCTCACTGTCCGTCTCTACCTGTCTGTCTGTCTCTGTCTCTCCCCCCTCCTTCTCTCTCTCTCTGTATGTGTCCCTGTGTCTACCCCTTTCTCTTCCCCTCCCACCTCTCTCTCCCACACACTCTGTCTGTCTGTCTGTCTGTCTGTCTGTCTCTGTCTGTCTCTCTCTCTCTCTCTCTCTCTCTCTCTCTCTCTCTCTCTCTCTCTTCCCCTTTTCCTCCCATCCCACTTCTCTCTCTCTCTCACTCACTCTCTCTCTCTGTCTGTCTGTCTGTCTGTCTGTCTCTCTCTCTCTCTCTCTCTCTCTCTCTCTCTCTCTCTCTCTCTCTGTATACTCAGGTCCTCTGACTGTGTCCCTGTCAGATCATAACGGATCTGTCCTCTGTGTCCCTGTCAGATCATGACGGATCTGTCTCTGACAGTGTCCTTGTCAGATCATGGCGGATCTGTCCTCTGTGTCCCTGTCAGATCATGACGGATCTGTCCTCTGACAGTGTCCTTGTCAGATCATGGCGGATCTGTCCTCTGTGTCCCTGTCAGATCATGACGGATCTGTCCTCTGTGTCCCTGTCAGATCATGACGAATCTGTCCTCTGACAGTGTCCTTGTCAGATCATGGCGGATCTGTCCTCTGTGTCCCTGTCAGATCATGGCGGATCTGTCCTCTGACAGTGTCCTTGTCAGATCATGGCGGATCTGTCCTCTGTGTCCCTGTCAGATCATGGCGGATCTGTCCTCTCTGTCCCCTGTCAGATCATGGCGGATCTGTCCTCTGTGTCCCTGTCAGATCATGACGGATCTGTCCCTGTGTCCCTGTCAGATCATGACGGATCTGTCCTCTGACAGTGTCCTTGTCAGATCATGGCGGATCTGTCCTCTGTGTCCTGTCAGATCATGGCGGATCTGTCCTCTGTGTCCCTGTCAGATCATGACGGATCTGTCCTCTGTGTCCCTGTCAGATCATGACGGATCTGTCCTCTGTCCCCTGTCAGATCATGACGGATCTGTCCTCTGACAGTGTCCTTGTCAGATCATGGCGGATCTGTCCTCTCTGTGTCCCTGTCAGATCATGACGGATCTGTCCTCTGACAGTGTCCTTGTCAGATCATGGCGGATCTGTCCTCTGACTGTGTCCCTGTCAGATCATGGCGGATCTGTCCTCTGACTGTGTCCCTGTCAGATCATGACGGATCTGTCCTCTGACTGTGTCCCTGTCAGATCATGGCGGATCTGTCCTCTGAGTGTATCCCTGTCAGATCATGACGGATCCTTTTCTGACTGATCCTTACAGAGAACGGCCCCGTCTTTGTGCCGACGACCTCGGGCACTCTGACGTCATCCATCAGCTACCGAAAACTGAAGTCAGATCATTACCAGATCTACATGACGGCTACTACACCATCAACGTCTACGTCAGAGGTCGCACTCTTGACGTCACCATCGAGTCCGACTCCTACAGTTGTCAACAGACGCTCGGGTTGCTGTCCGGTTGCGACCACGTCCCTGACACTGACATCAAAGACGCCAGTGGCAATACCTACACGCAGAACTCGGTGAGCAAGCAAGTCATCTTCGACAGCGTGGCGCCCAGCTATGGCATCAGTAGCTCGTGTAAGTGTACATCCATCTATGGCATCAGTAGCTCGTGTCTGTCTGTCTGTCTGTCTGTCTGTCTGTCTGTCTGTCTGTCTGTCTGTCTGTCTGTCTGTCTGTCTGTCTGTCTGTCTGTCTGTCTGTCTGTCTATTGTATGATTAAATCACTTTCATTTTTTTTTTCATTTCATTTCTTTTTGTATATACATCTCTCTCTCTCTCTCTCTCTCTCTCTCTCTCTCTCTCTCTCTCTCTCTCTCTCTCTCTCTCTCTCTCTCTCTCTCTCCACCCGTTCTCTCTCTCCCCCCCCCCCCCTCTCTCTCTCTCTATTATTTATCCTCTCATATCTCCTTTTTCCTTTTCACGTCTCTTTCACTTTCTCCAACGTCAACAAATTCAGTCTCCATCCAGCCCCTAGTTCTTATGGATGCATCTCAAAAAAATCAGTACACATTATCTGTTAAAGACGTATGACTTTATGATAAAGAGCGTTCACTATAGCCCCTTTCTTTAGTGCACTATCATAACATTATCATAAAAGAAAAAAAATCAGCACACATTATCTGTTTAGTGCACGTATGATAATAAACAGCTTTCACTAGACACATTAGTTAGTGCGTATGATCATAACTCTTTCACTAAAGCCATTAGTAGTGCTATATAACTCATGATAAAAAAAGTGTGAACTGGACTAAGGCCTTCAGCGTAGAAGTTAATCCACATCCATCAACGCTTTTCTGAGAATTGAACAAAACTCACACACACACACACACACACACACACACACACACACACACACACACACACACACACACACACACACACACACACACACACACACACACACACACACATACAGCAAAAGGACGGCTTGGTAATGTTCAGTGTACATTCATGATGTCTACGTGGAATGTTTGAGCGCTGACGCACCAGATCTGCCTGGTAGCATCGGGTGCACAGGTGCTTTGACCTGCAAGCCGAGGGAGTCCTCCCAGCTGTGCAGAGTAAGACTGAATCCCCATCCACCGTGGCTACATCTCAGTCTTTAGTGTACATGCACCGAAGCTTGTGCGATAAAACTGAGCAGACAAGCTCAGTATTGAGTTCTGTTCTACGTCCACACTCGTTTTGATTTGGCATCAGAGTGGCAGGCATCATCAAAATGTTGTTATGCTCTGCATAGTTAAGCGGGGATCGTCTTCAGTTGTGACAAGCTCCTAGCATAACATTATCAGCCACCCAAATCCCCCGAAAGTCGAGTGTGGCTGCCCATGTGGTGGCGGGGTAATCAAAAAACGGTCATACACATAGTGTTCTCATCCCCAGCTGATGCATTTGTACCATAGTGTTCAAGTACTTCAGCTGTTTGGATGATCCCTGAGTCTTTTAGCCAGGGTACGACGACGACGACGACGACAACAACAACAACAACAACAACAACAACAACAACAACAACAACAACAGAGTGGCAGGCATCGGCAGTTGAAGAGGACTGTTGTCACTGTGTGCCCAAGACAGGAAGACTTACTAGCGCTTGCTCTGCGGCTGAGAAATCCCTGTTGTCAGTGAAGGGTATGGCGGCTGGTGCCTTGCGTATGCTGAATCAGAACAGAGACCACTGAACATCAAAGAAGGGAATGGACAGCACACAGAGAAACATCTGATGGATTTCCTGATTGTGACCCAAATGCTGACTGGTGCCGTTTGAAAAGCTGCTGTAAGGACTGGAACCAGAGGAAGCTGGACAGGGCTGTGTCCGAAAAAGCTGGCCAGAGCGGCGTGGAGAGAAGCTCGGAATGAGACAGTAGTGAAGAAAACAAGAATGAAATGCAAGAAAACGAAACGAAATTCAAAGAAGAAGGTAAGGGAAGGGAAGGTAATGTTGCTTATTGCCCAGCCGACCACAAAGAGCCTAATCAGGGCTGTCACCACGTTTTAATATAAACTCACCAAGTCATTCATTCACACAATTATTTCAAATACAATCTTCGAAAAACCCATCCGAAATTTTGTTCAAAATCTTTCCACTGTAAAATCTCAGATCCGATGAAAAATGTTAATCTCTTTCGAGAACTCAAAGATCGCGCCAGGCGGAACATCTCTGAACAAGGTTTTCATGGAATCATGCCAGTCCCACACTCTAACAGAATATCTTTCATTGTGAATGGCGCATGACATGGAAGCACCATGGAACTTCTTCACTCTTTAAAAGGTATGAGTGAGTAACATACGAAGAAGAAGAAGAAGAAGAAGAAGAAGAAGAAGAAGAAGAAGGAGGAGGAAAGAAACGCAGCTCATATACCGAGGCGCAATGCCGGATGACAGAAATGTTAGTGCAGGTGCGCCATGTCCCATAACTCTGTGTTCTGTTGGCAGCGTCGTGCGGAAGCGGAGCTAAGATCGACATGGTCTTCATCCTGGATGCCTCCGGCAGTGTCGGTTCCTCCAACTTCCAGACCATGCTGCAGTTTGTGCAGGTAGCCACGCTTGTTGCCTTGGGCTGGGCTGGGCGTGGGCTGGGCTGTTGTGCTGGCCGTGTTGTGCTGTGTTCTGTTGTGCTGTGCCGTGTTGTGTTGTGTTGTGCTGTGCTGTGCTGTGCTGTGCTGTGCCGTGTTGTGCTGTGCTGTGCTGTGCCGTGTTGTGCTGTGCTGTGCTGTGCTGTGCTGTGCTGTGTTGCGCTGTGCTGTGCTGTGCTGTGCTGTGCTGTGTTGTGTTGTGCTGTGCTGTGCTGTGCTGTGCTGTGCTGTGCTGTGCTGTGCTGTGTGTTGTGCTGTGCTGTGTGTGCTGTGTTGTGTGCTGTGTTGTGCTGTGCTGTGTGTTGTGCTGTGCTGTGTGTGTGTTGTGCTGTGCTGTGCTGTGTGCTGTGCTGTGCTGTGTGTTGTGTGTTGTGCTGTGCTGTGCTGTGCCGTGTTGTGTTATGCTGTGCTGTGTGGGCTGGGCTGTGTTGTGCTGGGTTGTGCTGTGCTGTGTGTGTGTTGTGCTGTGTTGTGCTGTGTTATGCTGTGTGTTGGGCTGTGCTGTGTTGTGCTGTCTGTGCTGTGTTGTGTGTGCTGTGTTTCGCTGCTGTGTTGTGCTGCTGTGTTGTGTTGTGTTGTATTGGCTGTGCTGTGTTGGGCTGTGTTGTGCTGTGTTGTGCTGTGCTGTGTTGTATTGTGCTGTGCTGTGCTGTCTTGGGCTGTGCTGTGTTTTGCTGTGCTGTGTTGTGTTGTGCTGTGCTGTGTTGTGTTGTGTATTGAGCTGTGTTGTGTTGTGCTGTGCTGTGTTGTGTTGTGCTGTGCTGTGCTGTGTTGTCTGTGCTGTGTTGTGTTGTGCTGTATTGGGCTGTGGCTGTGCTGTGTTGTGCTGTGTTGTGATGTCTGTGCTGTGTTGTGCTGTTGTGCTGTGCTGTGTTGTGTTGCTGTGCTGTGCTGTGTTGTGCTGTGCTGTGCTGTGCTGTGCTGTGCTGTGCTGTGCTGTGTGTTGTGTGTGTGTGTGCTGTGCTGTGATGTGTGTGTGTGTGCTGTGCTGTGCTGTGCTGTGCTGTGTGCTGTGCTGTGTGCTGTGCTGTGCTGTGCTGTGCTGTGCTGTGCTGCTGTGCTGTGCTTTGCTGTGCTGTGCTGTGCTGTGATGTGCTGTGTGTGTTGTTGTGCTGTGTTGGGTTGTGCTGTGTTGTGTTCATTTCTTTCAATGATTATAATTGTCTTGTATTTTGTCTTGATGTTTATTTTTGTGATGTAATGCTTTGAACTGTATCGTATGATGTCATTGTATAGTTGTACATTGTGGTGTATGGTATTGTATGGTATAATGTCATTGTATAGTTGTGCATTGTGGTGTATGGTACTGTATTGTCTCACGCCATATTTCGTTTCTTTTTTTCACATCGTACTGAATTAAACAACTATTCTCATAAAGATGATTTTACTGTGTGAAAATCGGACCGCAGTCACCAGAGCTATATCTAGAAGATCCGTGGTTTCCATCATTTGATGCAAGCCTTTGGTCAGCTTGATTGTTAGTGTGATCTTTGATCACTGGGGTGCGAACTGTGGGTATGGTGATAAGGGTGGGGTGTCACCACTTTGGCTTGATGTACTGTTATGTTCCTCAGGATGTGGTCGACGGCTTTGACATCGGAAGTGCTGCTGTGCGGGTGGGGGTGGAGAAATACTCCTCTAGCGCCAACACCGAGTTCAACCTCCATGATGATTACGTCAAGAGCTCCATCAAAAACCGGGTGGCCAATATTGTGTACACTTCAGGCACCACCAACACGGGTATGTTCTTTCCTTCTTTCTTTCCGAATAGTAGTACGAGTGATTGTAATGATGATAATAATCGGAGTAATGATGATAACAACATCAAGATTTCGTTTCAGTTTCACTTTCCTCAAGGGGGCGTCACTGCGTGCGGACTAGTCCATATACGCTACACCACATCCGCTAAGTTTTGAGACCACATTACGCATGATTTGAAGCTGATGGATAAATGAATTAACAACTAAGATGAGACAATAGAAGAAGAGGGTCTCGTGGCTACGACTCAGCGGATGTCTGAGCTACGCATTAGCCAAACGACCAAGAACAAGAAGTATAGTGAAAAGAAAAATGGGAGCTAGAAAGGGGGGGGGGGGGGGGGGGGGGGGGAGGACGATAATGATAGAGAACAGAGACAGGAACGACGAATCAATACGTTGCAACACATGACTCAGACACATGACATCATCTTGACTCGCGCATTACAGCTTTTTTTTTTTTTTTTTCTTTTTTTTTTTTGTAAGTTTTTGCGTCAACTGATCAGCTGTCATATTGTAGGCTCATAACACTAAATCCTTTTGATGTATATCAGCAAAACCTCTTTTCCACTCTCTCTCTCTCTCTCTCTCTCTCTCTCTCTCTCTCTCTCTCTCTCTGTCTGCCTCTCTCTCTCTCTCTCTCTCTCTCTCTCTCTCTCTCTCTGCGCGCGCGCGCGTGTGTGTGTGTGTGTGTGTGTGTGTGTGTGTGTGTGTGTGTGTGTGTGTGTGTGTGTGTACTACAAAAAGAGAGGAAAATCGTCACTTCCGTGGCATTTAAAAACTACGCTCAGTATTATTGCTTTCGTTTTAGAAACGATATCTGTATGCCACGTATATATTAAATGTTGAACAAGGTGATTTTCCACGGAAGTGACGTAAATCTGAGACAAACGTTATCTGCATTTGCGAAAGCCGAATTGCCGATGCCCCAATCTCACGACTTCCAATTTTACAACACATAAAGTATATGTATGAATATGTATTGATTACTGTGTAGCAAATCTGTGGTGAAGACTTCATACTGGTTTACAAACATGAAAAATGCTGAGCACGAAAGCAGTTTCAGACCGAGATTCACAGTGAGAAAACAACAAGCAGGACAAAAGCTCGACAACTGTCCAAAATGAGCTAGACAACACCTCCAGGGATCAAAGGTTCTGCAACCCATTCTGTGGTCTTCTGTCACTCCCTCGAATTTCTGTGCTGTGCATTAACCACTAGTCTCAATAGAGATTGTTATTTGTGTCGTTTCAACCATGGTCTTCAATTAGTGCATAATGCAGTCAATACCAAACCGCCATTTTGGTTCATTTCAACCATGGTCTTTGATTAGTGCATAATGTCTCAATACTAACCCCGCCATTTTGGTTCATTTCAACCATGGTCGTTCATTAGTGCATAATGTCTCAATACCAACCCCCCGCCATTTTGTTTCATTACAACCATGGTCTTTGATTTGTGCATAATGTCTCAATACCAACCCCGCCATGGGCATTTCCAGTCAGTTGGGTTCAGGGCAACGGACATTGAAACCAGGAACAAGAGATCTAGTGCGTTACTACCAAATTTTTCTTGGACAGGCGAAGCCCTGGAGTACCTCCGAATCAACATGTTCACGAGCGCCAACGGGGATCGTTCCACGGCTCCCAACATCTGCATCCCTCTAACCGACGGCGTTTCTAACAGCTACTCTTACACGGCTACCGAAGCCGCCAACGCCCGAAACGCTGGCATCACCATCTTCGCCGTCGGCATCGGGAGCGGCATCCCAGTGAGTGAGCTCAATGAGGTGGCCAGCGATCCGGACACGGACCACGTGTTCTCCCTGAGCGGATTTTCCGGCCTGAGCGCCATCGTCGCGACCTTGCAGGCCAACGCTTGCCTTCTGGTGAGTTTTGGGGTTGGTGGGTTGTACTGGATTGTGGGCCTGGGTTGGTTGGGATTGCCTTTCGTTGGGCTGCTTCGGCTCCGTTCCAGTCGTGTCGGCTTGGTTTGGTTGCTGGCAGTGTTTAGAAGACAAGACGTGTTCCGTGTTACTGTTGGTGTCTGTCTATATTTGCTTGTTTCAGTGTGGTGATAATGTTGATGTTTTGTGTGCTTGCCTTGGTTCGGGGAGGGAGGGGAGGGGGGAACGGATGACGAGACCGTGGGTGGGAAGGGGTGCGTGTGGGTGTGATTTGGTGTTTGTGTGTGAGTGACTCTGTGTGTGTGTGTGTGTGTGTGTGTGTGTGTGTGTGTGTGTGTGTGTGTGTGGTGCAGTAGGCGGCGAAGCGGATGTGGGAACCGGAAGGTGTGGGTTTGGTTTCCGTCAGGGGCATTGAACTGTGGGATTACCCGGCCTCCCCGGCGCCTTCCCGTTGTGAAGAGTGCTGTGGGTTCCAATGGAAGACTGAAACCACGCAGTTCCCTCCCCTTGATGGGGGCAGCTCTGGGGACAGTTGGTCCACTTTTCTGACCGACACTAAGTCGCCTTGTTTCGTTGGGGCTTGGTTGACTCCAGACTATCTCATTTAAGGAAGCGTAGACTACAACACTGTCATGCAGTCTTTGAGCAGAATGAAATCTCACTGCATCTTCGTCGTTGTTGTTATCATCAATAATCTGCATCTAAAAAAGTCAAAGATCGTTATGCTCTTATGATGATCACTGTTTGGAGGTCCTCTCCTCGTCTCAACCTATGGTGATGTTCGCGCTGTTGTCGCCGACATCAGCATGTTCGTTGCTGTCGCAGCCATCAGCATGTTCGTTGCTGTCGCCGTCATCAGCATGTTCTTTGCTGTCACCGTCATCAGCATGTTCGTTGCTGTTTCCGCCATCAGCATGTTCGTTGCTGTCGCCGTCATCAGCATGTTCTTTGCTGTCACCGTCATCAGCATGTTCGTTGCTGTTTCCGCCATCAGATGTTCGTTGCTGGCGCCGCCATCAGCATGTTCGTTGCTGTTTCCGCCATCAGCATGTTCGTTGCTGTTTCCGCCATCAGCATGTTCGTTGCTGGCGCCGCCATCAGCATGTTCGTTGCCGGCGCCGCCATCAGCATGTTCGTTGCTGGCGCCGCCATCAGCATGTTCGTTGCTGTCGCAGCCATCAGCACGTTCGCGGAGATCGTTGAAGGACGTACGTGGTGGCTCACTCACACTGACCATACGACTACAGAATTAGTGTCCTCAGTTTGGGGTTTTTTGTAGATGATGTCCTCAGTTTGGGGGATTTTGTAGGTGCTGTCCTCAGTTTGGGGTTTTTTGTAGATGATGTCCTCAGTTTGGGGTTTTTGTAGATCATGTCCTCAGTTTGGGTTTTTTGTGGATGATGTCCTCAGTTTAGGGGTTTTTGTAGATGATGTCCTCAATTTGGGGATTTTGTAGATGATGTCCTCAGTTTGGGGTTTTTGTAGATGATGTCCTCAGCTTGTTTTTTTTTGTAGATGATGTCCTCAGTTTGGGTTTTTTGTAGATTATGTTCTCAGTTTGGGGATTTTGTAGATGATGTCCTGCATATGCTAGGTCAGAAGGGACACCAGAGAACATCAGCGAAGTGAGTCGGCGGGGGACCAGTGTCTCCTCTGGTGGGTGGCCTCTTGACCACTCTTTATTCACTGGAGCTGTGACAAGCTGATTCCGGGGCTGCGACGGGACAAACCGCAGGGTGTACGGGTAGCAAGACAGCAGGAGTAATGCCACTTGGTGGACACGAAAGATGAGACAGAACACACACACACACACACACACACACACACACACACACACACACACACACACACACACACACACACACACACACACACACACACACACACACAAAACCCAGAGAGAGAGAGAGAGAGAGAGAGAGAGAGAGAATCTATATTGATTCGAACGCCCAACAACGTGAATACGAGCTCGGTGCTCAAACCAACTGGATCTTCACATGCCTCAATCAAACCTTCAGATTGTGAAGCGTGCCTATACCCGATGTGTGTGGCTACAGGTACCCTGTTCACCTACAACCGATACCCGTACCCCCGTCTGTCCGGCGGTAACCTGTGTTTCGACCGGACCTACATGATCAGCGGGCCCGGTGGCCACGTTCTCCAACGGAGACATCACCCTGGAGATCAAGATGAAGGTGGATGCCCTGAACACGGGCTGTGGCGTCATCTTCTCTTATCGCATGGGACACGGTGTTCACCGTCCTGGCCTGCAGGTAAGAGAGAGAGAGAGAGAGGGAGAGAGAGAGAGAGAGAGTGTGTGTGTGCGTGTGTGCGTGCGTGCGTGCGTGCGTGCGTGCGTGCGTGCGTGTGTGTGTGTGTGTGTGTGTGTGTGTGTGTGTGTGTGTGTGTGTGTGTGTGTGTGTGTGTGTGTGTGTGTTGTGTGTGTGTGAGAGAGAGAGAGAGAGAGAGACAGACAGACAGACAGACAGACAGAGACAGAGACAGAAACAGAGAGACAGTGACATAGACAGAGACGGAGACAGAGACAGAGACGTAGAGAATGATAGTCTGTGTATATATGTGTGTATTTGTTGTAGTGTGTAAGTGTATGTGTGTGTGTGTGTGTGTGTGTGTGTGTGTGTGTGTGTGTGTGTGTGTGTGTGTGTGTGTGTGTGTCTCTCTCTCTCACACACACACACACACACACACACACACACACACACACACACACACACACACACACACACACACACAGAGAGAGACGACGACGACGACGACGACGACGACGACGACGATTTTATCCGTTTGTATGCATTGTATACATCCTTTTGATACTTCTAATTGGGGTAGTTATCTCGGAAGTAGTTATGTTTGCTGATTTTAGCTCTGAAAAAGCAATAAGAATTTTGATGATGATGCTGAATGATCGAATGACCCTTACATTGTAACAAAGTTTCCATTTATTACCGGATTGAATTAAAACAAAAAGTGCTGCCCAATGGGTATACCTTACTAACTGTTCGATGAAAATATCCAGTGACAAACAATAACAGCAAACTCAGTGCCTATCAAGATCGCCACAACTACAAAACGACAATTAAGGCAAAAACAACAACGGCATTATCAAATGAGAGATGAATGAATAATTGACGAACAAATATATGACGTGTGCAAAAAGGAACCATCTAGAATGGGAGTCCCTCCGTCAGAGAGTTCATCAGTGAATTAACCAGTCATACAGCCAAGATGCTAGCCAATCAGTCAGCCAAGATACCAGCCAATTATTCAGCCAAGATACCAGTTAATCATGATTTAGCCATAATACCAGCAAATCATTCAGCCACGATACCAGCCAATCATTCATTCAGCCACATACCAGCCAATCATTCAGCCACGATACCAGCCAGGCTGATACTAGCCAATCAACAAGCCCATCTTACCAGCCAGGTTCACCCACCCAACCAACTCACCAACCCAGCTAACCACCATCTGTCACCTTCCTTCTTGCTGTTCTGTGCTGTACAGCACCTACCTGCAGTTGTACGAGCCCAGCCTCGGCACAGTGACCGTATCATCAGCCATCAGTGACCGTCTCACATCACTTTCACTCCGATACCTGGTACCACCTGGCCTTCGTCTGGACCCTGTCCTCCGAGAACCTCAGAGTCCTCCGCTACGACACCTCCCTCAGCGGTCAGTCCGTGGACATCAGCTTGTCGGCACTCACCGTCAATCCTTTCAGGCCTGGGGGGACCTTCTGGCTGGGGAGGTACCACTCTGCGTCGGTTTCCAACCCAGAGAAGCTTCACTGGGGGCTGATCGCCTGTCTGGACGACTTCAGGATCTGGGATACGGCTGTGTCCAACAGTGACGTCAGCTCAAGGTGAGAGTTAGTCATTTCCTTCTCTTTTTTCTGTTTCTTTTTGTTTTGTTTTGTTTTGTTTGTTGTTTTTTCTAAGCAGGCTTGGATCTGATGAAGTGGGTAGAATTGTGGACTCTTTGCTTTATCGAAGGTCAGCGCTCTGGAGGTGGCGGACCAGGTTTGAGACTCACACACATTTGGGAAGAGCAGCAGTCCCAGTAGGATTCTTTGTTCCATGTTGCTGTCTCTAATATGGAATGGGATGAACATAAGATGGCTGCACTATGCAGTGTGTTCGGTTGTCTGTCACACGATGACGATTGATCGTCTGCGGAAAAGAGATCCACTCCACCCGGAGAATTGTAGTTAGAATAGAAGGTTACCCGTTTCCTGTTGTATTAATTTCATTATAGTTTTAACACCGAATGTGTAAGAACCTTGCAGCCAGCTAGTCACCATAGAACAGGGTGTTCTGGGTCAGTGTTAGGAACCTTGCAGGCCAGCTAGTCTCCATAGAAACAGGGTGTTCTGGGTCCTCCCCGACTGCTGGTCTGTCCGTCAGGCTTCACAAAGGTGAGCCGCCAGTGTGTGTGTGTGTGTGTGTGTGTGTGTGTGTGTGTGTGTGTGTGTGTGTGTGTGTGTGTGCGTGGGTGCGTGCGTGCGTGCGTGCGTGTGTGTTGTTGTTGTTTGTTGTTGTTGTTTGTGTTGTTAATCTCTTTGTCAATGGAAGAGTGTGTTCCCTTGTCATTACGCATTTTGTTACTTTCATTTAATACATCATTAATAGCTGTTACCCAAATTTTCCCCAATGAACGCTCTGGGGGGTCACCAGTTGGGGGTGCATTTCATTCGTTGAGAGGATTACGTGCATGGCCGTTGTTGATCATCTGACCACCTAGGTGGCCACATTGTGTGTTCGGGGAACTTTCCATCCAGAGAACGAAGACTGTTAACGATGTGTTAAAATCTTACCACGCTTCGCCTTACGACAGACGTCTCAGGCCTCAAGGACCAGTTCATAGCCAAACTTAGGAACAGAAGCCGAGAGCGAATTAATGAGTGTACAGCTGGATGACATTCCAGGCCACTGTCAGGTATATATGACCTCAAATGCTGCTGTCCATTTTCTCAGGGCATGGACGTACGTCACCAAAGACCTCAGCAACCTGGCCAGTATCTGGCGGTTTGACGAAGGCGAAGGGATGACGACGATGGACCAGATGTCGAGCACCATCTTTGAGATGTATACGGAGACGCCCTGGAGTCTGCCTCAGTGGGAAAAGTCCGATTATGACCTCACTGCTCTCACCTACACTGGGGCCTACGAGCTCAACTACAACCTCACAGGTTCGTCATTGGGATGGTTTGGAGCTCAACCACAGGTTCGTGGACATGGGGATTGGGATGGTTTGGAGCTCAACCACAGGTTCGTGGACATGGGGATTGGGATGGTTTGGAGCTCAACTACAACCTCACAGGTTCGTGGACATGGGGATTGGGATGGTTTGGAGCTCAACCACAGGTTCGTGGACATGGGGATTGGGATGGTTTGGAGCTCAACCACAGGTTCGTGGACATGGGGATTGGGATGGTTTGGAGCTCAACTACAACCTCACAGGTTCGTGGATATGGGGGATTGGGATGGTTTGGGCAGATCGGGTGGGTTGTTTTGTATTGTTTGTTTATGAATTTTATGATTTAGTGTGGGCATACGTGATATAAAAGGATTTTTGTTCTTGTAAAAAAAACAAGGCTAGAGTCTAGAGTCTTGTGTGCGTGTGTGTGTGTGTGCATGCTCATGCGCGCGCGTGTGTGTGTGTGTGTGTGTGTGTGTGTGTGTGTGTGTGTGTGTGTGTGTGTGTGTGTGTGTGTGTGTGTGTGTGTGTGTGTGCACGCTTTCTTTTAATCTTTTTAAAACGCAGTTATGTTGGTTTTGTCTTTGAATATTTGATCTTATATTCATATAACAGTATGAAGAAACATATCTTCAATTCAATCATTCAGTATGTGTTTAGGGTGTAAAGGAAAACTTGACACCTAGAAAGTGTACGTGACTGTCGAAGCTTGTTCGTACAAACCAACATGAACGCGCAGGTCCCATGGACCGAGACCAGCTGAACTACAACGACATGGACAGCTACTGCAACAACCTGATCAACACGGTTCTGCCCAGCAACTGCTTGACCCTGGGCACGGCCATCGGAGAGTTCTTCTACCAGCACTGCGTCTACAGCGGCGCCATGCACAGGTCCACGGACAAGACCCTGGAGCTGATGCTGTCCTACATCGACTACTGCGAAGTGATCACGGGCAGCTCCGGCGGCCTTCAGCAGTTCTGCAACGAGTTCCCGGGAAGAAACCTTCCCCCTACTACAGCGGCACCGCGTGTGGCACGCTCTGCGAGTCCGGCAAGCTGCAGAACGGAGTCTGCGTCTGCGAGGAAGGGTTCTGGGGCGCCAACTGCAACAACGCCTGCCCGCAGACCATCAACGGAGCCTGCAACGGCTACGGGAAGTGCGACCCCACCACGGGGCAGTGCGCATGCCCGGACAACTTTGACCCTAGCACGGACTGCGCCACCTGTATGAGCGGGTGGACGGGGAGGGACTGCAGTTTGGCCACGGTGTCCCAGCGCCACAACGGCTCCTACTACATGTGCTCGGCTTCCGAGGGCGGCCACTTTGTCACGCTGGACGGGCTCAGCTACTCGGCGCCGCAGTCCGGGGAGTACAAGATGCTGAGCGTCACTGGCCTGGACCTGTATGTGCGGCAGGTAGGATGGGTGGAGCAGGGAAAGGGGCGGGAAGGATAGATAGTGTGACGTGTGGGAATAGAGGAAGGATAGTGTGACGTGTGGGAGTAGAGGAAAGGATAGTGTGACGTGTGGGAATAGAGGGAAGGATAGTGTGACGTGTGGGAATAGAGGGAAGGATAGTGTGACGTGTGGGAATAGAGGGAAAGGATAGTGTGACGTGTGGGAATAGAGGGAAGGATAGTGTGACGTGTGGGAATAGAGGGGAAGGTTTCGCTCGTGACATCTGTAGGAATGTGAGGAAAGGATAGTGTGACGTGTCAACAATAGAGGGAAGGTCAGTGTGACGGGTCTGGAATAGAGGGAAGAGTCAGAGGGTTTCGCTGGCATTAACTTCTGCTTTTGTGAGGATTGAGTACAGATTCGGTGAAGCTGTAAACAGTATAAACAGAATGTCGGACAGTTCAGTTGGTCTGGAAGAAACCTTTGTGCACGGTGAAACCAGAATGTAGGACCTGTCTTGAAAACGCAGCACTTTAAACCAAATGTAGGGCGGTCCGTCAATTGAAACACTGAGCATTGAAAAAACCAGAATGTAGGACGCTCCATCAAGGCCAAAAAGAGAAATCAGAAAAAAAAGGGGGGGGGGGGGGGGGGGGGGGGAAACAAAAAAAGCTCTCTTTCAACTCGAGTTTAAAATTGATTGAAGAACATTCTCTGTTTTCTGGAATGAAATATTTATATAGAACGGTTAATTCTTCGAGAGAGATATTAATCGATTTTAAAGTAAATTCATTGTGCTCAAGATCATTGAAATTTGATTGTTAAGTAAACAATTGCATGATAAAAAAGCAAAGAATCTACAGTTAAAGTAACAGTAGTGTGAGCATAAGGTATTTGCCGTCAAAATCTTTTGCTGGTTAAGTAGTTCGCAGACATATACAATAAGATAAATATGATCAAAGAGCATAAGTTAGCTTCTTACTGTTAGCTTCAAGCAATACTGAAAAGTGATACCAGAAAGTCTCGCAATCATTAAAATTGCTTGGTTTGGAAGTTGCCGATAATGTCACAGGGTAAATGTACGATGCGTTATCATTTATTTTTGTGCAACGCGAATATCTAAAAGCAAAGAGGTAAAAAAAAAAATTGGAGAAGGATGATTGGGAGGAGGCTTAAGTTGCTTGCTTTGAGATTGCTGATAGTGTCATTTGGGGTGCTTTATTTTTTTGGCACCATATTTGTGTTTGCCCATGCCTTACCAGGAAGAGGGGACAAAGCACACCCACTTGCACCCTTCACCCACCTCAAGCTGGAGGGATTTCTCCTGTACCCCTTGAAAACAGAGTCCCTTGTGCTACCCGCTAACATATGAATCTCGTCTTTGCAAGACTTATAGATAGATAGATAGATAGATAGAAGATAGATAGATAGAAGGTAGAAGGTAATAGATAGATAGATAGATAGATAGATAGATAGATAGATAGGTAGATAGATAGATAGATAGATAGATAGATAGATTGATAGATTGATAGATTGATAGAGAGATAGAGACAGATAGACAGATAGATAGATACATACATACATACATCCATCCGTCCATCTATCCATCCATCCATACATACATACATAGACATAATTACATCCATCCATCCATCCATCCATCCATCCATCCATCCATCCATCCATCCATAATACGTACATGCATACGTACATACGTAGGTACGTACGTACATACCTACCTACATACGTACATACATGCACACATGCATGCTTGCATACATACATACTTACATACATACATACATACATACATACATACATATGTATATACATGCGCGCGCGTACGTACGTACGCACACACACATACATACACACACACACACACACACACACACACACACATACACACATACACACACACACACACATACACACACACACATATATATACATATATATATATATACATATATATATATACATACAGACACATGCACATGCATACATACACATACATACATACATACTACATACATACATACATACATACATACATACATACATACATACATACACACACATGTATGCATACATACATACATACATATATACATGTACATACATACATACCTACGTTTAATTACAAAGACCACAATATAGACAATATGGACAGATGGGTCATCGTGAACCTGCACCTCGTCTGTGGGCAGGTGGGCTGCAAGAGGGACCAGTTCTGCATCACCGGGGTGTGGGCGGTGATGGGGGGCAGCAACGTGGCCATCC
>JADBJO010000200.1:202500-205000 GCA_016801955.1 Conus betulinus
GTAACAGTTACTAGCGTGATGTTGTTGGGTATCCAGTATTCTCTGTTCTCAGGTGGGTGTGTGATTGCTCTACTGGGCAGTAGTCTATAGTATTAACATTCTCTGGTAGGTGTTGCTATCACTCCCGTGGGGGGACCCAGTATTCTGTGTTCTAATGTAGACATGACTGTCATAATGGTCTGTCCGACGTTCTCAGTAGGTATCTCTACCATAGCCATGGTGATGCCCATTTTTTCTTAGAATGCCTTCTCGCGTCGAGGTATCCGGTGTTCTCTGGCAGATCTGGCCGCTCGAACAGGCACTGTGTTAGCAAGCGTTCTCAGGGAGGTTAGGTATCACTTTCTGGGTGGAAATGCCTTTTTGTTCTCGGGTAATGTGGCTTGTTGTGTGTGTGTATTGGAATATCCGTCGTTCTCATGTAGGTGTGCCTGTTATGATGGGTGCTGCAGTGCCTAGTGTTTTCATGTATGTGACTTCTGTCACAGGTACAGGAATACCCAGTGATTTCTGGAGGGTGTGGCTGTTATTGTTATGTAAGGTGTATTGCAATCAATATGTTATTGCTTGTTGTGGTGTTAGAGAAGCAATGGTAAGTATGAACATGGCCATTATAGCACATTGCAAAACGAACAGAGGCACTGAGTACATGAATGTCAAGCCCAGGGGATTTTCTTCACACAGCTGAGCAGTTATTGTTGACTGTTCTTCAGCATTAACACCACCCGCAATCGTTGTCGTAATTTGCCACATCGTTATTTTCCCCCTTAACCTTCACATTTTCAGGCCTGTCCGAGTGGTGCCAGCGTCCCTTACATCAATCGTCGTTCGCCATCATCCTCGTTTTCCCGTTGTTTGTCATCATCAGCACCATCACCCCCACCACCTGTATACTAGGGTCATTATTACTCTCTGTTCTAATTGCCCCAACCTTCAGGCCTGTCCGGGCGGAGCCAGCACCCCGTGCAGCAATCAGGGCACGTGCAACGTGGACACCGGAGTCTGTGTCTGCTACGGTAACTTCGCCGGCTCCAGCTGCAGCTCCTGCGCCACCGGATGGGCCGGCTCAAACTGTGACGTCATGACACCCAACCCTTCCGACCCCTGGCTGACGGCCGATCCGCGGGTGTGCAGTTTTCTCAGTGGCGGGAAGCGTCCTAACTTTTGGCGGGGAAAAATGTTCAGCTTCAGCGATACTGGCGACTTCTACTTTTGGACGTACACAGTGAGTGGTAGTGCTGTTGATGTTGATGTTGATGTTATCCACAGCATACACGTGAGTAGTGCTGTTGATGTTTGTTGATGTTATCCACAGCGTACACGTGAGTAGTGCTGATGATGATGTTGATGTTAACCACAACATTTGTTGTGGTGGTACCATCATCTTTGAATTCAGTGAGAATGATGAATTTCCACGTCCGAAAATTGATGTTACCACAAATGTGGTGATGATTCAAGATGGTGGTAGCTGTGGTGGTAGGCCTATAGCTGGTCATAGTTCAGTCAGTAAGACTCAATCATCAAATTTGACTGGATTTTTCGTAGGATCAGTACGGACACGACCTGGAACCAAACGTTTCTGTGTTACTGAAGACATGGCAAAACAAAATTTTAAAAAAAAAAAAAAAAGCAAAAAAGGAAATTTGATAGATTGATAGATAGATAGATAGATAGATAGACAGATAGATAGATAGATAGATAGGATGGATGGATGGATGGATGATAGATAGATGGATAGATAGATGGATGGATGGATGGATGGATGGACGGACGGACGGACGGACGGACGGACGGACGGATGGACAGACAGACAGACAGACAGACAGACAGACAGACAGACAGATAGATAGATAGATAGAGGGATAAGAGCTGTCTGTGAAAGCGCCAATGGAATGAAACTCTTCGTGATAAAGTGGAAAGACCTCTGTAAAATCGTTTCTATCTATCACCACCACCACCACCACCACCACCACCACCACCACCACCACCCATGTCTCTTTTTCTTTCTTTCTTTTTTCTAGTGATCAGCACACTTCGTCTTCAATGTACGTCCAAGTTCGTCTGGTTCAGTGCCAGAGTGGACAGATCTGTCTGACCGGAGTAGGCTTTCGTAACATTGCCGGGGAAGAACTGACCGTGGAGATCGACTTCGTTAGCAACACCTTGCAGGTCAGTGCCACGCCTGTGTGTTTGCACGTGCATCTTTGTCTCCCCTTTCTTTCTTTCTTTCTGTCTTTCTTTTTTTCTTTCTTTCTTTTCTCACTTTTTCAAATCCAAGTTCTCTTTCGATAAATCTGTGGTATATTACACATGAAAGTGTTTCCCATCACGGTCCTCTCCCGTGTCATGTGGTCAGTGAACAATGACACAATAATTACATGTGGTCAGCGAACAATGACATGCAATGATTACATGTGGTCAGTGAACAATGACACAATAATTACATATGGTCAGTGAACAATGACATACAATAATTACATGTGGTCAGTGAACAATTACATAC
>JADBJO010000200.1:215000-220000 GCA_016801955.1 Conus betulinus
ACAGACACACACACGGACGGCATTTCTTCGTTCCCATTGTAAGTACTCCTTGTTCTATAAGAACTGGGGTACAAAAAGGAAATTACCATTATGTTTCACCGGATGACTGCAGAAGTGACTCGTTTTCTTTTCGGTCGAAAGCTTGCGCTGATTGGTAACAACGTACATGACTTCATGCCGGCCTTACATGACTTCATGCCGGCCTTGCATGACTTCATGCCGGCCTTGCATGACTTCATGCCGGCCTTGCATGACTTCATGCCGGCCTTGCATGACTTCACGCCCATGACTTCACGGCCTTGCATGACCTCATGCCGGCCCTCCATCTCCGCAGGTTCACCACGTTTGACGGGTCCTCGGCGCTGTACACGGCTCCAGGGGCCTACACTCTGTACGACGAGACCTCCACACCCTCCATCGTGGTGGAGCAGGCTCCTTGCAGCACCATGCACGCCTGCGTCTACAGAGTCATCGTCACTCACAGCGGAGACATCCTCGTCTTCGACCTGACGGCCCCCGGCCAGGGCCTCAAGATCGTCAACAACGGGGCAGAGCTGTTTGTGCACAACGAGATTTCCCTGGCCAGTTGGCCTCCGCATCAGTCGCTCCACGTCCACCATGATCTTGGTGCGCTCGTCTGGGAGTGATTTTAATATGGAGGTAGGTTTCTGCTTGTCCAGAAGTGATTTTATCATGGAGATAGGTTTTTGTGGTTGTCCAGATGTTGTCGTGTTGACTTCACATGGGAGTGACTTTAAGGTTGAGGGTGGATTTTGTGTTCATCTAAGAGTGATATATACAGGGATGGATCTTGTGGTTGAGAATGCACGTGGGTTTTATAACCTTCTAGGAGCAGGTTTAACAAAGGAGGTGGGTTTTGTATTCGTCTGAGAGTCATTTCAGTATGGCAGCTGGCTTTTTTGTGCTCATTTTGGAGCGAAAGTAAAAAGTAAGGTGTTTTTTTATGTATGGCTATGAATGATTTTGATATGGAGTTTTGTTTTCACAGAGCAATGATTTTAATCAAGATGTGAGTTTTTAAATTCGTTCGTTACAACATTATGTCACGTGGTAGAAACAGAAGGCTACCTGACTTTGACCTTTTAGTAGTGACCTTCTGGGACCAGACATTAATGCATTACAAACCACAGATAGGAGTAACAGGATGCTACCTGACTGTCTACCTGCTGATAGTTGCAAACAACGCATCACAACAGAAGGCACGTGGGAGTAGTATAAGTCTGTTTGATTGGGGACTTTCCTAGTTACCAGCATCGAACACAGTAGCATACCTCAATATTGTTGTAGGTAACGATAACAAACATGTGGGCCTACCTGCAGATGGACTTTTGCAGCATATCGTTTACATCATGACAGGTAACAATAACAGGTAACACTAACAGGTAACAACCCCAAACGGGCACCTGAGGTAAGTCAGTGCCATAGTGAGGTACTGCAGCGAGTAATGGGTGCGAACAACGGACGCACACCTGACGGAGGATCCTTTGACATGATTTTCCTTTTCATTCCATCCTCATGTCCAGTGAGAGTGACGGAGGCTTACCTGACGGTGGAACTGCTGGTGGACAAGGCGCGCTGCGCGGCAGTCACCGGCGTGTGCGGCCCCTGCCAGACCCAGAGCACCGCCTCCTGCGGCCCACCGACACCACGTGCCTCATCCAGCAGCTCGGAATCCAGGGCGCCTCCAACCAAACGAGCGTGACCTCCACGGAGACGGCGCAGTTCCTGATCGCTCAGAAGGTCAACGTGACGTCATCAGACTTGGGGTATAGTGGAGGAAGCCAGACGTTCATCACGACCAGCACGGAGGTAGGGGCAACTGCATAGTCTGGAATCTTTGGCCTTGGTTCACATATGGGGAAGAGGGAGGGTGGATTTCTTGGGCATATGATAGACTGTGATGATAATGTTAGCATTTCCTACGGTGGTAAAGTCTGTCTGTGTGGCTAGCTATCTGTCCTCTCTGTCTGTTATTTCTCTCTCTCTCTCTCTCCTCTCTCCTCTCCTCTCTCTCTCCTCTCTCTCTCTCTCTCTGTCTCTCTCTCTCTCCTCTCTCTGTCTGTCTGGTCTGCCTGCCTTGTCTGTCTGTCTGTCTCTGTCTCTCCTCTCTCTCTGTCTCTCTCTCTCTCTCCTCCTCTCATCTCTCTGTCTCTCTCTCTCTCTCTGTGTATCTATCCATCTTTCTGTCTATATACCTATCTACCTATCTACCTATCAATCCGTCCGTCCGTCCGTCCGTCCATCCATCCATCCATCCATATTATTCTACATAACTCGTGCAATTCAAAGCATTTATTTCTGTCACAGCCAGTAAAATATGTAGGTGCTTAAAAAACCATGACAATCAATCAGAATTGAATCTATGCAAGTTATTTTTGCATGTGTCTGTGGCGGACTGCTTTCTGTTCCAGTCCAAGTCCACTTTTTTCCCAAGCTGTCATAATCCAAAGTCTCTCTCCTCCATCACAAGAACACACGACGTAGACTTTAGCTGTTTTCCTCCCGCCTTTTTTTGTCTCACATGTGATACGTGAAAACGTTTTTGACTGTTCTCACAAGTCATTCGGATCTTTCAGCATGTTCCTTCCCGGCTTTCATGTCTGCTGTGTTAAGTGGAAGCCTTTTCTACCATTAACGAGCCAGGCTAAGACTCCAGCTGGCTAGCACTTATTAGCTCCATGTTTAGTGATGTAATCATCCTCCTCTTCACTGATAATGAAAAAGTCTTACACTCTATGGTGCTTGTGGCGGTAAAAACACACACACACACACACACACGCACGCACGCACGCACGCACACACGGCACACACACACACACACACACACACACCACACACACACACACACACACAACACACACACACACACACACACGCACACACACATACACGTATCCCTAGTACAACATATTACCCACTGACCTTCTATACCGACATAGCGATACAAATATCACCCTACGTTGAAATGTCACTTCGAGTGACATACTGTGTTTGATGTTGCGGTATACCATGTCTCCCCGATTCTAGGGTGACATTTTTATACTGTGGCTGTTCAAATTATTATAGATAACCACTGTAGAGCAAGTTGTTGCTATACGTGAATGTAGCCTGTGGTTTTGGGGACAGGTCTGACCACTTCCTTTGGTGATATATGTGTATAAGGTCAAGAATTCGTATTGGTGATCACTAACACACCTTGATCTTACGGCCAATAACAGTACTCGTTTTCGGCGATGGGTAAATGACGTGTTCGAACGGTGGACGTGACGCCTTCTGACGGTGACAGTGACGCATTCTGGTAGTGACGCGTTCTGACGGTGGTAGTGACGGCATTCTGGTAGTGACGCGTTTTAACCAGTGGCAGTGACGCATTCTGGTAGTGGACGCGTTCTGACGGTGGTAGTGACGCGTTCTGATGGTACGCGTGACGCGTTCTGACGGTGGTAGTGACGCGTTCTAACGGTGGTAGTGACGCGTTTGTGACGGTATAGTGAAGTGTTCTGACGGTGGTAGTGACGCGTTCTGATGGTATATAGTGACGCTTTCAGCTCTGACGGTGGCAGTGACGCGTTGTGACGGTGGCAGTGACGCGTGTTACGACGGTGGCAGGGACGCGTTTCTGACGGTGGAAGTGACGCGTTTTTCTGATGGTGATAATGACGCGTTCTGACGGTGGTAGTGACGCGGTGAGCGTTCTGACTGTGTAGTGACGCGTTCTGACTGTGGTAGTGACGCGTTCTGACTGTGGTAGTGACGCGTTCTGACGGTGGTAGGACGTGATGCGTTTCCGACGATGGCAGTGACGCGTTTCTGATAGTGACTCGTTCTGACGGTGGTTTAGGTGCAGTGCGCCTTCTGACAGTATAGTGTGACGCGTTTCTGACGGTGATAGTGACGCTTTTTTGACGGTACTAGTGACGCGTTCTAATGTGTGATGGTGATGCGTTCTGACGACATAGTGACGCATTCTGATAGTGAAAAGTAACACGTTGTTCTCACGGGCGGTGGTAGTTGGTAAGTGACGCTTTCTGACGGTGAGTGAGTGATGTGGGTATGTAGCCGTGGTGGTGTGGTGGTAAGAAAGTAATGTCTAGCGTTTGATTCGTTCGCCCGACTGTACCTCTAAAGGTACCTGAGTGTGATGAGCGGAAACGTTCGCCCGGAGGGGTACCTCCCCTGAGTTTTGCCCACAATAGGCGGAGACTTCAGCCGGCCACAGCCTGTACCGGGAAGGGGGGGGGCTTCCCTCGGACCCTCTGCCTGCGTCCTCCGTGGACACGAGCAAGAACGTCACCTTGGAGGCCGTCATCCTGGTGGAGGAGCCGGAGGGGGTTGTGCTGTCCTACTGCGGTGACAACACCTTCTCCATCAACATCAACAGCGGCGGTCTTTGAGGTTCAGTGCGAGAACCAGGTGGAGAGTACAGGTAGGCGAAGAATGGTGAGGGGTAGGGAGATGGGACGTGTGGGATCTGGAAGACTGGGGGGTATGGTGTTTATTTGTGTGTGTGGCTGGGGGGGGGGGGGGAGGGGGGGAGGGATAGAGGATGGGGCTCGAAGGTAGGAGGTAAACAGTAGACGGATTGGGTTTATTTTAGTCCTGTTTCTTTTTTTCTCTACGGTGTAAAAATGAAGAAGAAAACTGAGTGTAGAATCATTCATTCAGTTATTTTACCTACATTTTAGCTGAACGCTTCAGTGTTTTTTTACTGCTTCCAACGAAAAAAAAAAAAGGAGGAAGACAGAAGGCGGGAGGTCAGGCATGGAAAAGGGGAAGGGGGGGGGGTATGGTTAAAAAAAAAGAGGGGGGGGGGGTGAGGAATCCCAGGACGGACAGGTGGCGGGAAGAAAAGGTAACTGTTCCGCTTTCCTCTAATGTAAGATCAGACAGTGACTGCACTGTCTACACACAGCAGGGGGTTGGAGGTTTTGTGTGTTCAGTATTCTTTAAATGGGGTCTCATTTGCATTTGTTTGTTTG
>JADBJO010000200.1:222500-225000 GCA_016801955.1 Conus betulinus
TGAATGGAAGGGGTTGTTTCGCATTATAACTATGACATGCTTTAATCACTACATATGGTGGGAAAAAGCAAAATGAATTGAATAATTGCTCAGGGACACTTCCTTCTTGTCTTTGCCAGGTTTACGTGTCACTAATTCACGTACAAATTCAAACAGTCTCAATTATCAGGTACCATTTATAGAGAAAATTCTTTTATCCGAAAAGTTCTTTCATCCGAGAGTCTGCGATGTTAATGTCATGATATGTGATAATAGCAATTCTCTGTGTGACGGTATTAATGTCATGATGTGTGATAATAGCTATTCTCTGTGTGACGGTATTAATGTAATGATATGTGATAATAGCTATTCTCTGTGTGACGATGTTATTGTCATGATATGTGATAATAGTTATTCTCTGAGTGACGATGTTAATGTCATGATATGTGATAATAGCTATTCTCTCTGAGTGACGATGTTGATGTCATGATATGTGATGATAGCTATTCTCTGTGTGACGATGTTAATGTCATGACATGTGATATTGGCTATTCTCTGTGTGACGATGTTAATGTCATGATGTGATAATAGCTATTCTCTTGTGACGATGTTAATGTGACGATGTTAATGTCATGACGATGTTAATGATGTGATAATAGCTATTCTCTGTGACGTGTTAATGTCATGACGATGTGACATGTGATGATAGCTATTCTCTGTGTGACGATGTTAATGTGCATGATGTTAATGTCATGACATGTGATAATAGTATTCTCTGTGTGTGGGGTACATACATACAGCACACGACAGGTATTAGCAACGTGCTGAACACGCACGAGCAGCTGGCGGTCAGCACGTGCGACGCTCTCTTCAACAGCGGCCCGCTGCACAGCAACTGCGGCCTCCTTGCCGACCGCACCAACTACTACTACACCAGCTGCGTCAATGACGTCACGCAGGCGCGTGACGCGGACTACGCCATGGACTCGGTCCTGCAGTTCGCGTCGGAGTGCCAGACTACTCTAGGGTAAGGGTAAACATAGTGCCAGACTACTCTAGGGTAAGGGTAAACAGAGTGCCAGACTACTCTAGGGTAAGGGTAAACAGCGTGCCAGACTACTCTAGGGTAAGGGTAAACAGCGTGCCAGACTACTCTAGGGTAAGGGTAAACAGCGTGCCAGACTACTGTAGGTAAGGGTAAACAGCGTGCCAGACTACTGTAGGGTAAGGGTAAACAGAGTGCCAGACTACTCTAGGGTAAGGGTAAACAGCGTGCCAGACTACTCTAGGGTAAGGGTAAACAGAGTGCCAGACTAGGCTCTAGGGTAACCGGGTAAACAGACTAAACAGAGGGCCAGACTACTCTAGGGTAAGGGTAAACAGTGACAGACAAATGCTTTAGGTAAGGGTAAACAGACTACAGTCATTTCTTTCTTTCTGTGACAGACAATGTTATTGGCGTCTTATCATGTATATGAATTCTAAGTTGCAGTTTTTATATTTCAGAACTGATACTGTTTTAACTACGGTTAAAACTTAGGTAACTACTCCCTCTCCTTTCATTTTTTTTTCACCCCCATCCCTTCTCCATAACCCATCACGCAGTTTTTTACACTGATTTTTTTTTTTTTTTTTACTATTTACCCACATAGCCTCGGGGGGGTGGTGTAGCTTAGTATAATACCTACGAGAAGAGTGTTCAGGAATTTATTTCGCTTGACGGATTCACCTGTCCTTAATATTAATTCATCTTATGCGTATGATGGATCAGTCTCTTGCCGTGCTCGTTGGGAAACCATTGTTGATCTGCAAAAAAATCTAGCTGTGTTATTTTTTTTTTCTCTATCAATGATTTAACTGTCAGACAAGGACAGAGTAATTTTTCATAACTCACAAATTTGTTTTAATCCCTTTATTCCAAAGAAATCACACCACGAGCGTGTGGAGAACAATACAAGCAAAGAAATCAGATGAAGACAGTTTACCTCGTTTCAAAATCTTGTTTTTTACACACGTTTGTCACACTGCGCTAAGTGATGAATCGAAAGTGGCTGAACAGCGAAAAATCAGGATAAAAGAAGTAAGAGTCCCTAGCCTCAAGTTTTGCTATTTTATTTTAGTTACATTTCACCATGGAGTGAGTCTCGAACTCTGTGGTCGTGATTTTTTCTTTTTCTTTTTTTTTTTTTTTTTTTTTTTTTTTTATCGTTTACAGTCTGAAAAGCGTTTCTTTTATATTTCATTTTCAAAACTGCTGACTATTCTCATTTCAGACAGATAATGCCAGAGTTATGCTCTGTTAAAACACACCCTCACCGCGAACAGTTTTTGACGAAATATATCCCCTTTGTTTTTAAGATTTGTTGCAGAATGTATATCCTTTCATCATGGAAGCGTCATGGAAAAATTAGTCAGATTAGAATTCGTCTTGATTCGTCAGCCATGGTCGACTTGGCATGACGACTGTAGATCCAAGATCTTGCCAATCCCTAATGTAATGTACTTTTCCTGGCTTTGGTGA
>JADBJO010000200.1:235000-242500 GCA_016801955.1 Conus betulinus
AAAAGGCCCACGCCAACAATTTGCATGTCCAAACGCGTGTAAAAGGCCCACGCCAACAGGATTTGCATGTCCAAATGTGTAAAAACGCGTATGTCGAAACGCGTGTAAAAGGCCCACGCCAACAGGATTTGTATGTCGAAACGTGTGTAAAAGGCCCACGCCAACATGATTTGTATGTCGAACGCGCGTGTAAAAAGGCTCATGGTACGAAATGATTTGTATGTCGAAGTGCGTGTAAAAGGCCAACGCCAACAGTATTTGTATGTCGAAACGCGTGTAAAAGGCCCACACCAACATGATTTGTGTGTGGCGTAATTAGGCCAAGAAAAATTCCCCCCGATGAAAAAAGCAGAAACAACCAGGGTGGCGTTGTATTGTGGCCATGAGCACTCCCTGAGGAGAACAGCCTGAGTACCTGTTAGTGGAATCTACTGTGGACATTTCAATAAAAGATACATTGTACAATACAATGCGACATGATCATCTAAAATAACATGAAATATGTGATTGATTAAAACTGATTTTACCTGGTTATACAATATGTGAAATCTCATTTCAAAAGTGATTACAAACTGATCGTAGGAAATATGAAACTCATCGCATAAGTGATTTTAACTTGATTCATCGCAAAAGTGATTGAACTTGATTGTATAAAACGTGAAATCTCATTTCAAAGGTGGGTTTAACTTGATTGCAGAAAATGTGAAATCTCATTGCAAAAGTGATTTCAAACAAAATATGAAATCTCATTGCAAAAGTGGTTTCAAACCGACCGTAGGAAATGTGAAATCTCATTGCATAAGTGATTTAACCTGATTGTGTATAAAATGCGAAATGTCGTTGCAGGACCTTTGACAACGTACAGATACAGAACATTGGAACGTCACCTACAATGGCACTGAAGACTACCTCGCTGCTCTGTGGAAATTCGATCACAATCGAAGTGAGTTGTCTCTTCATATTCATTCATTGGTCTCTGGGATGTTTTGCAGAAGGTATTTAGAGTCCAGAATGGTTCCCCCCAGTGAATTTATGCATAGCTTGTTTACTGGCTGACTAGGGTTTATAATTAAATGTGCATCTTCGCTCATGTAACGTTTTTGTGCTCAGTTTTAAGAAGTAATTGCTTTTGTCTTTTCTGTGCGGTTTAATAATGCCTTTATTTTTGTGTGAAAACTATTTTTTATACAATAGCTGACGCCATTGTGTTTGTTATCAACTTCTCAAAACAGCTACAAGACACACATTTCTCTCCGAGTGGTTTCAACCAGTACTGCTTTCTTTTCATTTTAATGCATAATTCATTCAGTCAGCACAAGTTTTCCTTAATATTCTTTTCTTTTTCTCACCTAATGTGTCGTTCAGCTATTTCTCTTTGTCACTACTTTTTACTGTCTGCGTCGTTCAGCCAGTTCTATTGTTCCCTAATTCGTTCTGCATGTAACGTTCAGCCAGTTCTACTGTTCACTAATTCGTTCTGCCTGTGACGTTCAGTCAGTTCTACTGTTCCCTAATTCGTACTGTTGTGACGTTCTGCACTGTTCCCTAACGTGCATGACGTTCAGTCAGTTGTACTGTTCCCTAATTCGTACAGCATGTCACGTTCAGTCAGTTTCTGTTCCCTAATTCGCACTGCATGGGACGTTCAACCCAGTTGACTTTTTCCATGTTTTTTTTTTTTTCACTTCAAGCATCGTTCAGCCATTTCCACTTTCCTTATTTTTTTTCTACAAGCATCGTTCAGCCATTTCTACTTTTCCTACTTTTTTTTTCACTTCAAGCATCGTTCAGCCATTTCGACTTTTCCCTACTTTTTTTTCTACAAGCATCGTTCAGCCATTTCTACTTTTCCTACTTTTTTTTTTTTCACTTCAAGCATCGTTCAGCCATTTCCACTTTTCCCTACTTTTTTTTCTACAAGCATCGTTCAGCCATTTCTACTTTTCCTACTTTTTTTTTTTTTTTCTACTTTTTTTTTTCATACAAGCCTCTTCAAGCGTCGTTCAGCCATTTTTCAGCCCTAATTTTTTTTCAAGCACGTTTTTTCCTACTTTTCCTACTTTTTTTTCACTTCAAGCATCGTTCAGCCATTTCTACTTTTCCCCTATTTTTTTTACTACAAGCATCGTTCAGCCATTTCTACTTTCCCTATTTTTTTTTAAACTACGCGCATCATTCAACAGTTCAGTTTTTTCTGCTTTTTTCTACAAGCATCGTTCAGCGATTTTCCTTTCCTTTCCCCCCCCCCCCCCCCCCCCCCCCTTTTTTTTTTTTTTTTTTTTGCTACATGCATCGTTCAACCAGTTCTGATCTTTTCAAAAAAAATGTGCTGCTGTCGTGAACATTTACATGTACCCTATAGAGTAGCATCGTCTGAGAAATAGGAAATATACGATACCAGTTCTCGCTTGCCTTCTGCATGCGCACTGTCCGTGACAGTCTTCCGGGCTTCCTGACCGGAAATGGTTTGTTCCAGACGGTTACACCTATGACGTCATCTATGACGTAGAAATGCTGGTCCCGCCGGTACCCTTCCCGCCAGGTGAGATCGACTACTCGGACGCGCCTGTTCCGTACAGGGAGGTCAACCAGCGCTTCCCGTATCCCGCCACCTTCAGTTTCGCCGGTCGCCGAAAAAAGCGATCTCTGACCTCGAGGCTTGCCCTAAATGACATCATTGCTCACTGTCAATACATCTTCGTCACTAGTGACCTAGCCCAGTGAGTAAAACCTAAAGACGAGAGAGAGAGAGAGAGAGAGAGAGAGAGAGAGAGAGAGAATTCATTGGTTACCTCAAATATTCTCATGTACAGTTTAATAGTTTGTTACTTAAATTAGTTCTTCCTTCAATCAACATAATTCTATTGATAATAAGGCGCAAAGTGATGCTATTGATATAAGATAGATCGCAAAAACAAAGCTGAAAAGGACACTTTCAACCGTGTTATCAGCACACACACAAAACATCCATCTCGATATCATACTTGAGAATGCGGCTATAAAATATATCAGCAGAAAGATGACCTTTTTGTACACATACCTCTCTGTTACCCTGTTGAGTAAAAAGACAATGCTTTGGAAATGAATTGATTTCAGCTAATTGGTTGGGACTGCAGGATCATGTGAATCATATACTTTGAAACACAATCAGCAAAGTGTTGGACCACAAGCAGCTAAGTAGAAATGTCGCAATTTCAGCCAGGTAATGACAAGATTAAAAACAGTAATAACAGAAAACTAGTCAGTTAAGTGAGAAAACAGTGTTATGTCAGAATTGGGCGATGTTATTACAAAACCTGATATCAATAATGACGTAACTCAACAAATCAAGAATAGAAATCGGCAGAGGATTGTTATAAATTTACCAGATAATGAAATAAGAATTCGGCGAGTCTCTGTTACACATCCGCAAAGGAACGACGGAAATAAGAAAAAACAAACAACCAACCAGTGACGGGGTTCAGCAAACAAACCAACCAACCAGTGACGGGTTCAGCAAACAAACCAACCAACCAGTGACGGGTTCAGCAAACAAACAAACCAACAGTGACGGGTTCAGCAACCACCAACCAGTGACGGGTTCAGCAAAACAAACCAACCAACCAGTGACGGGTTCAGCAAATAAACCAACGAAGAAGTGACGGGGTTCAGCAGAGTAACTGCAGTAATCTGCCAAGTTATGACGGAAATGAAAGTAACGGTGGAATCCAACGGAATGATAGTGGAACTTAAGCGAGGTAACGATGAAAATCAGCAAAGTGATGACAGAAATCAGCTCAATTAGTCCATAAACAAGGGGGGCCGGAATAGTCAGTTGGTAAAGCGCCGGACTCGTGATCCTGGGGTTGCGGGTTCGAATTTCGATACAGGGGGATTTTTCCCTCGGAGTTTCCATTAGTTCTGACTCCATTCCCCATACAGTCCTTCGAATGAGACTATAAACCGAGGTTCCGTGTGTGAACGCACGCGCAACATGTTGGACACACATAAAATCCCATCACCAACTTTCGGAAGAGAAGGCCAGTTTGGCCGTTGGTATGGATGACACGTTACACATAGCATGCACCTTCCCCGAAAAAAATGGAGTATGGCTGCCTTAAAATGGCGGGATAAAAAAAGGGTCATACACACAAAACTCCACTGCCTGTCTGTGCAGGCAGTGTCCGCAGGAGTATCAGCCTGCGTACGCAGAAAGAAAGAAGAAAGAAAGAAAGAGTCCATAAACCAGAATCATTCTGACGCCATTCGGCAAAGTCATGACTGAAATCGGCAAGGCAGTGACAGAAACCCCGCAAGGCCCCGCAAAGCAATGATTAATGAACATCAGTAAATCAAGGAGGGAATCAGCAAATAATGGCGGGGGCATCATTACACTTATATGGACATTAGGTAAAAGTTAAGACGGTAATCAAGCAATGGCAGAAATCAGTCTAGTTATGGCAGAAATCGTCAAAATGACAGATAATTGTACAGTCATGGCAGAAACCGAGCAAGTGATGGCAGAAACTCACCACAACAATGACGGAAATCTGCAAAAGACAGAAACAGGGCACATATGTAGACGCATAGGTAGATGAATAAATAGATAAATATTAAACTAATACACAAAAACAAACAAAGAATTACATAGATAAACAGATAAAATTAATAAATAAGAAGATAAATAAATAGATAGATAAATGAACAAACAAATAAATGAACAGATAAAGAAGAAATAACTAATAAGCAATTAAACAAACAATTACATAGATAAGTAGATACATTAATAAATAAGAAGATAAATAAAATGAATAGATAAATGAAGAACAAATAAATGAACAGATAAAGACGAAAGGTAGAGAGAGAGAAAGAAAGAAAACCGAGGTGATGAAGGAGATTCCTGTGCCGGTAAAGAAGATCAATAAATGAGTAGATAAATAAACAAACAAATAAATGAATGGATAAAGAAGAAAGATAGAGAGAAAGAAAGGAAGAAACAAAGACAGAAAGAAAGATAGAGAGAGAGAAAGAAAGAAAACCGAGGTGATGAAGGAGATTCCTATACCGGTCTGCAGGTCCTGCACTGGCGTGGGCAGCCAGATGTCGGAGAAGTATTTCTTCGACTGTCTCAGTGACATGTACCATGGGGGAGGACCTGACCGACGCCCTGCCCTCCACATTAGCATATGCTGATTACTGCCAGCTGACCCTGGGCCTGTCGTCCTGGCCCGCCAGAACGCTCTGCAACTACTTTCCTTTCAGTGAGTGCTGGAGTTGGGTGTGTTGCGGGGTAGCGTGCATGACTCTCTCTCTCTCTCTCTCTGTCTCTCTCTCTCCTCTCTCTCTCTCTCTCTCTCTCTCTCTCTCTCTCTGTGTGTGTGTGTGTGTGTGTGTGTGTGGTGGTGTGCATGGCTGACTCTCTCCTCTCCTCTCTGTTCCCTCCCTCTCTCTCTCTCTCTCTCTCGTCTCTCTCTCTCTGTCTCTCTCTCTCTGTGTGTGTCTGTGTGTGTGTGTGTGTGTGTGTCACTTGTGTGTGTGTGTGTGTGTGTGTGTGTGTGTGTGTGTGAGAGAGAGTGATGTGTGTGTGTGAATGTGTGTGTGTGTGTGTGTGTGTGTGTGTGTGTGTGTGTGTGTGTGTGTGTGTGTGTGTGTGTGTTCTTTTGTTTGAGATCTTTTTACTACATAGAGTAATATCAGACGGAAAACGGTAGAGATAACAGAAATAGAAAGCGAAATGAGATCTGTATTAATATATGAGCGTACGATTTATGAGTGCCGATGAATGTGCGCGTATGTGTACTATTTTCATACTGCATATCATCATTAACCGGGAAGAAATACAAAACCATAAACTTCAGTTAGATATTTTATATAGCACGCACACACACACACACACACACACACACACACACACACACACACACACACACACACATACATATATATATATATATATATATACATACACACATATATATGTATATATATATATGTGTGTTTATATATATATATATATATATATCTCTCTCCAAACATCCAAACAAGAACCAAACAACAACATATATATATATATATATATATATATATATGAACATATCCAATGAAAGACATCCAAACAAACACCAAAACAACCATATATATATATATATATGTATATATATATAGCTATAGCTATATATTGCTATGTCCATAACAACCAAATGAATTGTTAGGCGCCGGCTTTCCCAACTGGATCGGCGACAACTGCGACGTGGAGTGTGTCTCGGGCTTCCGACATCCCGACGACAACAACACCTGTGTCTGCGACCACGGCTACTACGGCAGCAACTGCTCCTTGCTGTGCCCCGGCGGCACGGAGAACGCCTGTTCCGGCTTCGGCACCTGTGACGTCATCACCGGCGTGTGCCCCTGCCCTGAATCGCGTCGGGGCAGCGCGGACTGCAGCACGTGCCAAAGCGGCTGGGACGGCACGGATTGCGTGCTGACGTCATCACCGTCTGTGTCCTTTCACCACCCCTGTGGCTAAGGTGCGGGTGGTTCCTGTGTTTTACAGTGGCTTTGCAGTGGTTTTGGCTTGCAGTGGCTTTGGTTTACAGTGGTTTTGGTTTACAGTGGCTTGGGTTTGCAGCGGCATGAGATGGATCCTGGTCAAATAGAGCAGATGAGGCGATACATCTTAACAAGAGAAATTATGCCAAGTGCAACAATTATCATAACAGCAAAAATGGACAGGGTATAAAACATGAATGAACCGAGTAATAAGCATACTTCTACAGTATCAATATTCAAACGGAAGATAAAACATTAAACATGTTCATCATATTGCGGTGTACCTCTAAAATATGTACATCATAAAATGATAACAGGAGCAGACGGTTCTTAAAAAAAAGGTCAACACTAAATAGTACGCACCACTGTGATCACTGTTGAGATGGAAGGCGTGTGATTCGTTCCATGCCTCCATGCGCATGAGTGTCTGAATGCTGTTGAATCTCTCTCTCTCTCTCTCTCTCTCTCTCTCTCTCTCTCTCTCTCTCTCTCTCTCTCTCTCTCTCTCTCTCTCTCTCCATTATTGTTAAAGATATTAAAGATGAGACATTCATTTAATGCTTTCCCACATGTGATAAGTTGATTTCACAGTACATAGGGTTGAAAGGTTAGTGTTTTTCTGTCGAGTATCCTGGTAGCATTGATGAATATGTATATAACCAGAAATAAACCTGTCAATGAATATATATAAAGTCTTCAGTTGAGATCTGTTTATTTCTTTACTTATCGTTATAATAATATTGTCACGACGACTAAAATTTTGATTCAGAATTATCGTTCAACTTCACAGCAAGAAGGCGCACTTTATCACGATTTTTTTTTCTTTTTAAATAGGGTTTAAAGACGTAGGGTTAGGGTCAGTGTTACTTAGGTTTAGGTAGCTCCGTAGAAGAAACAGATTCGTGTTACGTAAATGCAGTAATTGGCAGTGAGATATGAAGCTCCTTCCACATTCTAAAAAGTCAACAATAG
>JADBJO010000200.1:247500-262500 GCA_016801955.1 Conus betulinus
GCTACTGACAAGATGAGTGGGTACCCAGATAAATGAATTCATGTGGAGAGTTCTAGTAAATGGATGCAGTGAGGAGGAGGATGACGGGAACGGGCGATGAGGAGGATGCTTCTAATGAGAGGATGATGAGAGCATTGCCGGATGACCCAGCCATTTCTGATGGTTTTTCTGATGACGGATCTCAGCTCAACACAAAACACAGCACAGCACATGCACAGTACAGTACAATACAAAACACAGCACATGCGTATGCACATGCACATGCACATGCACACATGCACAGCACAGCATAACACAAAACAAAACAGAACACAACACATGCGTATGCACATGCACAGCACAGCACAGCATAACACAAAACTAAACACCGCACATGCGTATGCACATGCACATGCACATGCACAGCACAGCACAGCATAACACAAAACAAAAACAAAACACAGCACATGCGTATGCACATGCACAGCACAGCACAGCATAACACAAAACAAAACACAGCACATGCGTATGCACATGCACAGCACAGCATAACACAAAACAAAATGTAACAGAGCACAGCGCACACAGCACAGCACAGCACAGCACAGCACGTCACAACAACACTCCACACCACCACAGCCCAATACAATGTCTGAAAATAAAATGAGGCAGGGAACAGTAAACAATAAACAATAAGCAAGTAGGGCAACATTTACTCCCATAGGAAAACCTAAGACAGAGTAACTTTTATTCAAGACTGCCTGTCATGAATAAAAGTTACTCTGTGTTAGGTTTTCGTATGGGAGCAAGAGTTATCCTACTTGTTTATTGTTCAATACAATGTCTGTCAACTGTGCGGATTGCCACACCACACAGCCCAATACAGTGTCTGTCAACTGTGAGGGTTGCCACACCACACCCACACAGCCCAATACAGTGTCTGTCAACTGTGAGGGTTGCCACTCCACACCACACAGCCCAATACAATGTCTGTCAACTGTGAGGGTTGCCACACCACACCACACAGCCCAATACAGTGTCTGTCAACTGTGAGGATTGCCACACCACACAGCCCAATACAGTGTCTGTCAACTGTGAGGATTGCCACCCCCACACCACACAGCTCAATACAATGTCTGTCCACTGTACGGATTGCCACTAAACACCAAACAGCCCAATACAATATCTGTCCACTGTGCGGATTGTACCACACCACACTCTACACAGCCCAATACAGTGTCTGTCAACTGTGAGGGTTGCCACACCACACCCTACAGCCCAATACAGTGTCTGTCAACTGTGAGGGTTGCCACACACCACACCCTACAGCCCAATACAGTGTCTGTCAACTGTGAGGGTTGCCACACACCACACCCTACAGCCCAATACAGTGTCTGTCAACTGTGTGGATTGCCACACCACACCACACAGCCCAATACAGTGTCTGTCAACTGTGTGGATTGCCACCCCACACCACACAGCCCAATACAGTGTCTGTCAACTGTGTGGATTGCCACACCACACCACACAGCCCAATACAGTGTCTGTCAACTGTACGGATTGCCACCCCACACCACACAACCCAATACAATGTCTGTCAACTGTGAGGATTTGCCACACAACACACCACACAGCCCAATACAGTGTCTGTCAACTGTGAGGTTTGCCACACCACACCCCACAGCCCAATACAGTGTCTGTCCACTGTGTGGATTGCCACACCACACCACACAGCCCAATACAGTGTCTGTCAACTGTACGGATTGCACCCCACACCACACAGCCCAATACAGTGTCTGTCAACTGTGTGGATTGCCACACCACACCACACAGCCCAATACAGTGTCTGTCCACTGTGTGGATTGCACACACCACACCACACAGCCCAATACAGTGTCTGTCAACTGTGTGGATTGCCACACCACACCACACAGCCCAATACAATGTCTGTCCACTGTGCGGATTGTACCACACCACACCACACAGCCCAATACAATGTCTGTCCACTGTGTGGATTTGCCACACCAAACCACACAGCCCAATACAATGTCTGTCCACTGTGCGGATTGTACCACACCACACCACACAGCCCATACAGTGTCTGTCCACTGTGCGGATTGTACCACACCACACCACACACCACACAGGCCCAATACAATGTCTGTCCACTGTGCGGATTGTACCACACCACACCACACAGCCCAATACAGTGTCTGTCCACTGTGCGGATTGTACCACACCACACCACACAGCCCAATACAATGTCTGTCCACTGTGTGGATTGTACCACACCACACCCCACAGCTCAATACAGTGTCTGTCCACTGTGCGGATTGTACCACACCACACCACACAGCCCAATACAGTGTCTGTCCACTGTGCGGATTGTACCACACCACACCACACAGCCCAATACAATGTCTGTCCACTGTGCGCATTGCCAGGCTGTGGAAGGTCTGGTGGAGCCCACCATGGTGATCGACGTGTCGGACCTGGGCATGTCTCTCACCGACCACACCATCCGCGCCGCCTGGACCTTCGACGAGGCGGAGGACGACAACGCCTACGATCTGATCCAGAGCGCCATTTTGGTTCTGCCCTCCAGACCTTGGACAGCACCCACCTGGACCGCTTCTGACAAGACTAACACCTACCAGGTGAGAACAGGGGGTGGGTCATGCCAAAGGAAGGGCCACAGACAAAAAGATGAATCTGTCCTGAAGAAGATCTAAGAGGTCGAAGTCGTCGTGTTTTGTCTTGTGATTCGTTTGTCTACGTTTTTTGGCGGTGCATTATCAGTAGCATTTCAAATGTTTTAATTAGGTGCGTATGTGTGTGTGTGTGTGTGTGCGTGTGTGTGTGTGTGTGTGTGTGAGAGAGAGAGTGTGTGTGTGTGTGTAAGTGTGCGCGTGCATGCGAGCGTGCGCGCTTGAGTGTATGAGTGTGTATATATGTATGTGTGTTGTTGTTTTGTTTCGTTTTAATTTATTCAGAAGGTTGATTTCAACGGGCTGACAGCCATGATAAGGCCTTGTGCGGTCGGCTGGGTTATAAGCAACATTACCTATCTCTGTCTTGTGGTGTGCACGATTAGCACGAATAGAACCAACTCATTTCCTCAGGTGTCCAAGTCCCCTTTGGTGCACGTTTAACACGAATAGAACCAACTCATTTCCTCAGGTGTCCAAGTCCCCTTTGGTGAACGTTTAACACGAATAGAACCAACTCATTTCCTCAGGTGTCCAAGTCCTCTTTGGTGAACGTTTAACATGAAGAGAACCAACTCATTTTTTTTTTGTGGCATCAGTTATCGGATCAATGGAGCACCTAAGGCGGTGATTTTTTTTTCCTTGTCCGTTTTTTTTTTTTCCCCTTAGGCCGAAATCCATCTCTTCATTTTGTTGGTGCTTCACACTGTCCTCTTCATCTGCAAAAAAGTTTTAAAAAAAAACAAACAAACAAAAAGCAATTTCCAATACTAGGTCTTTTCTTTTTTTTTTTTTTTCTCCAACCAGTCCCTTACACACCATGCGTAGTCTGTATGTTCTCTTACAAATGGACTTAGTCTTGCTGATTTCAGTGTCTTGGCGTTTGATACAAAATGTCTGGGTTTGTTAATGTTCTAATGTGTGGTGTGTACTGGTACTCTCACACTGATAATGTGCTGCTTATGCAAAAAGAACAACATAGATGAACAAAAGACTTTATACTTAATTGATTTTCTTTTCTTTCAGGTTTTCCAAAAAAAGAGAAAGAGAGAGAGAGAGAGGGGGGGGGGGGGGGGGGGGGGGGGGGGGGGGGGGGGGGAGAGAGACAGACAGACAGACAGAGGCGGCATCATAGAGTTGTATGCAGAATTTGTTACAAATAGAACCAACTCATTTTCTCAGGTGTCCACATCCCCGTTGGTCCACTACTTCGTCAACAAGACCCTGGAGACCCGACGCGAGAGCTTGTGCAGCTCGCTCATCTCCGCCGTGGCGGCAGTACCTGCCTGCAGCTCGCTGTCCGCCGGCACCCAGAGCTTCTACCTGATGCAGTGCCTGCAGCAGGTCAGCAAGGCCTCGGACCTGCAGGCCGCCTACCTGGCCATGTACGACCTGGGCGACGTCTGCTACCACCAGCTGGGGGCGGGATCCTGGCCTCTCGCCGCTCATTGTTTGGACAGTCTCAGGCGTGGCACGGATTGCGTCACTTCCTGTGTGTTCGGGGACTGGGACGGGTCGTCGTGCACGTGCTTCGACGGGTTTTCTGGTAAAGTGTTTGGCAGGGGAGGGGAGGGGGGCAGGAGCTTGTTTGTTGAGAGAGAGAGAGAGAGAGAGAGAGAGAGAGAGAGAGAGAGAGAGAGTGAATGTGGACAGATGTTAACACGAACATGCAGTGTATTTCTTTGGCTTGTTGGTTGCTAAGGGATTAAGGTGCAGTCTCTACATGCGTGAGTATGTGTGTGCGCGCACGCGCGCGTGTGTGTATGTATGTGTAGCCTGAAAAGACCCAAGTAAATAGGTATATAAAAAGTCAGCGTGTGTGAGTGTGTGTGTGCGTGTGCGTGTGCGTGTGTGTAGCCTACGTGTGTTTTAATGCTTGGTTTTGCATCATTTGCAATGTTGTGTTACAATTCAGCATGTGTGTGTCCTCGCACGCAGTATGTGCACATTTGTGTGTGTCAAGCGGAGTGATAACCAAAGCGAACAGAAACAAAACACTCAAAATCGAATTAACTTAAACGAAAATGTTGCTTTGAAACTTAATATTTGAAGGCTTTCTTGTCCTTAGCGTAGTTGTTTGTTTGTTTGTTTGTTTTTAAATAAGTTCTTTTTTCCCCTCGGTACCAATAGCACTTTGCAACTTACAACCAAACTGAAATTGGGGGACGGGGCGGGGGGGGGGGGGATGGGGGGAGATAAGAAGAAGAATGTTCCAATCCGTGTTGCCGCCCTTTGTTTTGTCGGCCGACACCAGATGCTGCTGTTGAGACACTGGCCCTGTAAGGCGGCTTCTGTGCCTTGCCTCAGTTGGTTGCACCGCTTGACTCTTGTTCTTTCCTTGGTTTCCTTTCCTGGTTTTTGTTCTTTCCATTGTCTTACTGTATCTGAAAATATTTCACCGATTCAATCTCAACGTGTCACCGTTGGCTGTTTCCTAGCTCTCAGCTGCGTCACTGGGTCAGAACCTGTGTCAGACAATGTAGAACGTGTGTCGGACAATGTAAACGTGTGTCACACAATGCACAACCTGTGTCAAACAATGTAGAACCTGTGTCAGACAATGTACAACCTGTGTCAGACAATGTACAACCTGTGTCAGACAATGTACAACCTGTGTCAGACAATGTACAACCTGTGTCAGACAATGTAGAACATGTGTCAGACAATGCAGAACGTGTGTCAGACAATGTAGAACCTGTGTCAGACAATGCAGAACCTGTGTCCGACAATGTAGAACGTGTGTCAGACAATGCAGAACCTGTATCAGACAATGTAGAACGTGTGTCAGACAATGCAGAACCTGTGTCAGACAATGTAGAACGTGTGTCAGACAAATGCAGAACCTGTGTCAGACAATGCAGAACCTGTGTCAGACAATGCAGAACCTGTGTCAGACAATGTAGAACGTGTGTTAGACAATGCAGAACCTGTGTGTAGAACCTCTGTCAGACAAGATAGAACATCCAAAGCCACAGCTGGCTGGAAGGCTTGCACCGCCGTCATGGCAGTGTTACCACGAGAGTGCTGCTCTTTCTTTCCATCGGAAACTGTGACTTTGTCCGGTCATGTTTGGATCTGTTTGGACATAGAGATTTTCTTTTTGACCTGTAATCCACATAAAGATACTTATCTAGTTCGCATGGGAGGTGCCTCGGATTTTGGATGAAATCAGGCTGTTTTAGAAAGTAATTTGTTTAAAACTTCATCTTTGTTCGTTCGTCTCGATTTTTGTTGTTGATAAATATTGATGTATATATCGGGCTTTGTGATTCGCAGAATTCTGTAAACTTCCTTTCCATCAGCCAGCAGAGCCATTGGGTTTCCCCTCAGTGGTGCGTGGGCCAAATGATCCACACAGTCATGCGTGGGCCAAATGATCCACCCAGTCATGCGTGGCCCAAATGAACCACCCAGTCATGCGTGGGCAAAATCATCCATCCACTCAAGCGTGGGCAAAACTATCCACCCAGTTGTGCGTGGGCCAAATGATCCACCCGGTCGTGCGTGGGGAAAATCATCCACCCACTCAAGCGTGGACAAAAAATCATCCACCCACTCAAACGTGGGCAAAACTATCCACCCGGTCGTGCGTGGGCCAAATGATCCACCCAGTCGAGCGTGGGCAAAATCATCACCCAGTCGAGCGTGGGCAAAATCATCCACCCAGTCGTGATCGAAGTTCGTTTTCCACTCATCCCCGTCCGTCCTATGTGTCAAATGACAAATCGGTGACGTTGTTTTAAGAAGTCAGTTTCAGCAAGCAAAAAACATTTTTGCGGCAAATTTTTGTTTTGTTTTGTTTTTGTTTTGTTTTGTTTTTGTTTTGTTTTTATCAAACACAGCGTTAGGTTCTTCCAATAGCAACGGTAAGAGTATGAATAAGTTCAAAAGTTAACCTGATTTTTGTACTCCCAGTTCTTATAGAACAGGGGTGTACTTTAGAATGGGAACGAAGAAATGCTGTCTGTGTGTATGTCTGTGTGTTTGTCTGTCTGTCCATGGTCAAAATGTGTTCCACTCGCTCCAGACAAAATTTCTTGGCCGATCTTTCGGTAGGTATGTTCATCATGGGTCACGGATGATGCCCGATGTTTTCATTTTACCAGAATAGCCGTTACTAATGGCTATAAATGATAATTTTTAAAAATCAAGTCCGATAAGGGGAAGAACCACCGCACTGTCGAGTTTTTTTTTCTTCCACTAACTGGAAATTGTCTCCCCTATTTGTCACTGCACTGGGAGTACGTTTATATGCTTTGCATCTTGTTTTTCTAAATCAAGAAATAAAAACCAAGGATTTCAGAACAGTTTGACTATTAACGATTGATGCTCCTGTAATTAAATCACTCGTTCCTTCTCCACACCCACACCTCTTCTTCCTCCAGGCACCGACTGCAGTAGCGCGTGCCCAGCGGCCAATGGTCAGCCCTGCAACAATCACGGGACGTGCTCGGCGGGTACCTGCGTGTGCGAGTACAACTGGCAAGGCAGCGACTGCTCCTCGTGCGCCACGGACTGGACAGGGTCCGAGTGTACCGTGCACTTCGGCAGCAGGTTGACCAGCATCCGCGTACAGGTGAGAGAGAGAGAGAGAGAGAGAGAGAGAGAGTGTGTGTGTGTGTGTGTGTGTGTGTGTGTGTGTGTGTGTGTGTGTGTGTGTGTGTGTGTGTGTGTGTGTGTGTGACAGACAGACAGAGAGCGCACAAGACAGACAGACAGACAGAGAGGGAGGGGGGAGGGGGGCAGGGCTAGCTGGCAAAGGTCGACATTGCGATGCTCATCTTCATGTTATTATGCGTTTTTCGTCTAGAAAAAAAAACGAAACAATGGAATCATTATTGACAACAGTAATCACAGGAATAATAACTATGATGAAGATGACGAGTATAATGATGATGAAACAATTGACACAGGATTTAGGTGCGCGTAAAATGATAATAATTCTAATTATAATGGCAGGACTATAATGATAATGATGATGCAAATGATTTTATCAAGATCATAATGATTTTTATTGATGACGCTTGCCACAGAATTGAATGTACGCATGCGTAGAGACAGACACTGCCGTGAAAATCTCTCTCTCTCTCTCTCTCTCTCTCTCTCTCTCTGTCTCTGTCTCCGTCCGTCTGTCTCTCTCTGTCTGTCTGTCTGTCTGTGTCTCTCTCTGTGTCTCTATCTGTCTGTCTCTCTTTTCTCTCTCTTTCTCTCTCTCTCTCTCTCTCTCTCTCTCTCTCTCTCTCTCTCTCTCTCCCTCTCTCTCTCTCTCTCTCTCTCTCTCTCTCTCACTCTCTCTCTCTCTCTCTCTCTCTCTCTCTCTCTCTCTCTCTCTCTCTCTCTCTCTCTGTCTCTCTTCTCCCCCCCCTCCCCTTCCACACACTCGCTCCATCTACCTCTGTCTCTCTCTTCCATCCACATCCCACTCTCGCACCAAACCACCTCCACCCCCTTCCCCTGCACCAATCAACCACGTTCACATCCCTTATCATGACTCTCTACGCCATGCTTCCCCCTCCCCCCCTTCCCCCTCCAACAGGTTTCCTGTCAGCCACAGGAGAGGTTGTGACCTTCGACGGAGCCAGTTTCACCTTTTCGGGGGTGACCGGGGTCTACCGGGTGGTACAGGACCCAGGCGACGGGATGTACGTGCAGGCGCACACAGTCTACTGCGAGTTCGGCACGTGCGTCGACGCCATTGGCGTGCAGATGTTCTCCTACAAGGTCACGGTCTACGCCCCTCCCAGGGCCTACGCCCTGCCCAAGGTCAAAGTGGACGGGACGGAGATATCTATCACAGGTAAGGCTGGTGCTTTCTTGTTGCTGGTATCATTTTCAGCAGCAGCATATCAACATTTTTCTTCTTTTTTTCTTTTTTACCCAATGGCAAGGAAGTTGGGCAGATCACGTGTCCTGATATGTATGTGTATATCTATGACTGAAAGAGGCCGAGATTTCTAAAAAAGCAGAAACCAAGGGTTTCCATTTCAGCTTGCCTCCATTTGAAACTCTCTTCACCTGCCACACAAACAAGGTGAATGGTGTCTCTCATGGTCAGGATTAAAATAACAAATGTTCGTTGACTGGGATCAGTCCTTGTATTTTTTTTTTTTTTTTTTTTTTTGTCAGTGCGGGGTCCGACCGTTACTTTGTGCAAATGGTATGTGTGAGCTTCCAGGAGTGAGGGTGGTTGTGTGTGTGTGTGTGTGTGTGTGTGTGTGTGTGTGTGTGTGTGTGTGTGTGTGTGTGTGTGTTCAAAGCGCCGTCGTCATGTTTAACCCCTGGCACGTGTCATCCCCAGGCACGGAGTACATCATCCACTCCTACTTCAGAATCCACGTCCTGAGCCGGAACAGCCTGAAGCTGGCCATCAGCTCCCCCTACCAGTGTGACATCACAGTGACGTCAGCCGGGAAGTTCCTGCAAACGGGCGTGTACGTCAGGAGCTACATGTGCAGCTCCAGCTCCGGGCTGCTGGGCCAGTGTGACGGAGCCAGCAGCAACGATCTGTACTACACGCCCACCTCCTACTCCCAGGCCACGCTGATGAGTCAGCTGAGCAGCCTGTACGCCGTGACGTTTTCTTCCAGCATCTTCCAGCACGACACCACTTCTGAGGTGGGTAGGGGGAGGGGAGGGGGGGGGGTCAAGCGGTGTTGGCTGGGGGGGGGGGGGGGGGGGGGGTTACTTTGGGGTAGCAGGCTGGTAGTTTGGATCCCTAGGGGTCAAGAGGTGTTGGGTCGGGGGTGGGTTACTTTTGGGTTGGTGTAGCAGGCTGGTAGTTTGGGTACCCCAGGAGTCAAGCGGTGTTGGCTCGGAGTGAGAGTTACTTTTGGGTTGGTATGGCAGGCTGGTAGTTTGGGTACCCAGGAGTCAAGCGGTGTTGGCTCGGGGGTGGGTTACTTTGGGGTCGGTATGGCAGGCTGGTAGTTTGGGTACCCAGGAGTCAAGCGGTGTTGGCTCGGGAGTGAGTTACTTTGGGGTTGGTATGGCAGGCAGGCTAGTAGTTTTTGGTACCTTTCTGGTTTGTTAAATGAGTGTAAACTTAATTCGTTTGGTTTCTGATATGTTTGATTCACTTATTTGAGGTTCGCGTTAGTTCGTTAAGCTACGTGACGTCCGTCAAATCGACCGTGAAAAGTGAAAAGCAACAGGTTCAGCCATTTAAAGAACGCGGTCCAAACTTAGCCCTGGTTTGACTGTACAGGTTCAGCCATTTAAATTTGACTGAAAAAGTGACTGTGGGAAGGAAACCCCCGTCTGGGAAAGAAGGTCTTGGCGTTTTTCTTGTAGTAGTAGTAGTAGTAGTAGTCGTAGTCGTAGTTAGTAGTAGTAGCAGTAGTAGTAGTAGTAGAAGTAGCTTTCAGTAGTAGTAGTAGTAGTTGTAGCAACAGCATTGTAGCACATCATCATCATCATCATCATCATCATCATTATCATCATCATCTTATTGTTATTCTTCCTGATCATCATCTTCCTTCTTCCTCATTGTCCTCATATTCCTCTTTTTCTTTTTTCGTTTTTCTTGTTTCTTCTTCTTCTTCTTCTTCTTCTTCATTAGTTATCTTCTTTCCTCTTTCCTCTTTTTCTTCTTCTATTTCTTCTCTTTCTTTTGATTATCTTGTGCTATTTCTTCTTTTTTTTCTTCTTCCTCCTCCTCCTCCTCCTCCTCCTCCTCCTCCTCCTCCTCTTCCTCCTTTTCCTCCTCCTCCTCCTCCTCCTCCTTTTCCTCCTCCTCCTTCTCTTCTTCCTCCTCCTCTCTTCCTCTTCCACCTCTCCTCCTCCTCCTCCTCCTCTCCTCCTCCTCCTCCTCCTCCTCCTCCTCCTCCTCCTCCTCCTCCTCCTTTTCCTCCTCCTCCTTCTCTTCTTCCTCCTCCTCTCTTCCTCTTCCACCTCCTCATCTTACTCCTCCTCCCTCTCCTCCTCCTCCTCTTCCTCCTCCTCCTCCTCTTCCTCCTTCTCCTCCTCCTCCTTCCTTTGCCACTGATCCGTGTTCCATCATTCTCACTCCCATCCTCTGCACACGCGTGTTGTCCCCCCTGACAGTTCCATGGCAAGACGGTCAACACGAAAGCGGGCTTCCTGGTGGATCTGACGGGGTCAGCCGTGCAGTCGGACCGCCTGGCCTACAGCTTGGCCTCCAACCAGAGCTTCACGCTGTCCTTCAGCTACTACCCCCGCGCAACACTGTGGGCGCCATCTTGACCTATTCGCGCAACTCGTCCTTCGTCATCGCCAACACCAGCCCCGTGACCATCCAGATTGGCGCCACTACCCACACCACCACCATCCACAGCTCGCTGCAGGAGTGGAACCACCTCGTCCTGGGCGTGGACCGCGAGAATGATGAGGTACGGAGGAGGGGGTGGAAGGAGGACGAGGGATTTGAAGAAGGTGGATTAGAAGGGTGACAGCGAGCTGAAGGGGGGGGGGGGGGGGGGCGGCGAGAGGGAATTTAGGGGTCGCTGGGTCCTCCTTCTTCTTCCTAACTCAGTCGAGAGTCGTGTTGACGCCGCACTTAAGAAGGGTGTTGCGTGTGTGTGTGTGTGTGTGTGGGGGGGGGGGGGGCGGAGTGGTGGTGCAGGTGGATTGTGATGCTAACCAGGGTGTTGTAGGGCGTGCGTGGTGCAGGTGGATTGTGATGCTAACCAGGGTGTTGTGGGATGTAGTTAGTGCAGGTGGATTGTGATGATATAACGGGGGTGTTGTGGGGGAGGGGGGGTGCAGGTGGATTGTGATGCTACCGGGGTGTTGTGGGGTGTACGTGATGCAGGTGCATTGTGATGCTAACCGGGGTGTTGTGGGGGGGTGTACGTGCTGCAGGTGGAGCTGTTCCATTCCAGTCCTGATCCCTCGCTGTCCACCCCCCGGCTGTCCTACAAGAAGATGTGTCCTTAGGGACCCACGAGTTCATGGAACCCGACGGCTGGCTGACCCTGGGTCAGCTGCAGGTCGGTGAAGATGTGCCATTGTCTTGCTGTCTGTCCCTCTGTTGTCCTTTCTGATTGCTTTGTTTATCCTGGGTTTTTATTCTAGTTTTTATTACTTTTTTTTTTCTTTGTTTCTTCGCCACTTTCATCATTTTTTTTCAGTTGCCTTTCTTCTTTTTCTTTCCTCATTTATTTTTTTCTTTCTCTCATCTTCTGTCAGAGTCTGTGTTTGTCTGTCTGTCTGTCTGTCTTCTTCTCTGCCTCTCTCTGTCTGTCTGTCTTTCTGTCTCTCTCTCTCTCTCTCTCTCTCTCTCTCTCTCTCTTATGTCGCAACACTAAAGCTCTTTTGTTATTTTAGGGTTCTGGTTGAGATCGGGCTGTATTTGACTCACAACATGCTCCGCAATCTGATCAAAACGAACCCCCCCCCCCCCCCCCCCCAGCAGCATTGCTATTGTAAAGCATTTCCTCACCGGTCATGCTACAACAATAAAAATGGCTACAGATATTGGCGGTGACCTCACGATACTTGACAGCTGTGTGTGTGTGTGGGCCTACTGCTGGGGCTGGCAGAGCGACAGGTGCAGGCAGGGTGTAGCTGTGTGGGAAGGAGTGGGAATGAGAGGGGACAGGGAGCAGAGTCAGTGAATCAGTAAATGAGCAAAGAGTTGATATCCCGGGCTGTGAACAATGTACTTTGATTCAGTTCCATTCCGTTTGACGCAGCTTTTGTCGGATTGAACTGAACTGTGTTGGGTTGGACTGCAGGTATCCATTGATGAACAGCCCTACACTCTGTGGAACGGCAACAACATGTTTGATGGCGACATCTCCGACGTCATCCTGTTTAACGGACTGTTACCTCACGTGATCGTGAACGAAGCCCTTCAGTTGCATACCAACATCTTGGCCTTCGCCTCTTCCGATGTCCTGTACAACTTTAGGTGAGTGCATCGTCATTGATGTGAATCGGGTGTCCTGTTCACTTTAGGTGAGTGCATCGTCATTGATGTGAATTGGGGGTCCTGTACAACTTTAGGTGAGTGCATCGTCATTGATGTGAACTGGGGGTCCTGTACAATTTTAGGTGAGTGCATCGTCATTGATGTGAATTGGGGGTCCTGTACAACTTTAGGTGAGTGCATCGTCATTGATGTGAACTGGGGGTCACGCTCCTTCTCATGACGTAGTGTACAACTCTAAGTGAATGCCCAATGCATACGTCATTAGTCTGCTTACGTTTTGGCGACTACCATTCTGAGCTAGTGTACAACTGATCTTGTGCTTCGTGTGACGACCAGCACTTTGGCTATCGATATTTCCGTTCCCGTTGAAAAAAAAGAAAGCTTTGGTGAATGCCAGATGGATATTGCATCTTCATGCCGACGCTTAGATTGTGACTCCTTCAGAGTTTTGCACTACTGTAGACGGGTTCCTAATAGTACTTCAGTGACAGGCCAACATTTGGCCTTTGCCCCATCTTACTTGTGCAACCAGCTCTGTGCGACTTCCCGATATTGCAGTAGCTTTTGTCGCTCGTTTGGACGAGGCTGTGCTTGATTTCTGATCGATAGGTCTGTTGTGTAATCTTATTATCGCCTTTTGCTTTACTACACGCCTGCAGGGAGACAGACAGAGAGAGAGAGAGAGAGAGAGAGAGAGAGAGAGAGAGACAGACAGACAGACAGACAGACAGACAGAGACAGACAGAGAGAGAGAGAGAGAGAGAGAGAGTATTTGTTTATAAACATTAGCATAGAATGTTTTGGAAGCAAGCCAGTGAAAAACAAATTAACCCACAACCCCTGCGAGTGTGTACATATTGCATTGTGTGTGTGTGTGTGTGTGTGTGTGTGTGTGTGTGTGTGTGTGTGTGTGTGTGTGTGTGTGTGTGTGTACGCACGCGCGCACGTGTGTGTGTGTGTGTGTGTGTGTGTGTGTGTGTGTGTGTGTGTGTGTGTGTGTGTGTGTGTGTGTGTGTGTGTGTGTAAGAGAGAGAGAGAGAGAGCATACGCTCGTAGAGATTGTAGACATTGATGAAGAAGGAAAGGTGGGGAGGTGGGCAGTGTAACTGAACTCCATTGTTCTTGGCAAAACGACCACATAGAGTTTTTTTTCAGGATAGCCCACTCGTTATCTCAAAGAACCCATCCTGAAAAAGAGACAAGCAAAATAAAGACAGTATCTATATATCTAAATCAGTTAATATGGTTGCTGATCTCTTAACATCCTCAAGGCAGATACAACTACTCCATGCATAGGGCGCCAAACGCTGCTGACGTAGATTGAAAGTCACAAACGTACCGATGTTACAGATTCTACGAAGGAACGTCCTACAAAGTGGATGACGTCACCGGCACTACGGACTTGCAGTTCGCTTACGCCCCCTGGCAGACCACGCCGTGGGAGTTGTCGGACCAGGTCGTGTCCGAGTTACCTGCGCGTGCTGAGGACCAGTGGAGCATGGCGATCGACTATGACAGACGAACCAGGTCAGACTTTCTGAGGACTGAAATACATGTTGTGCATCACTGCATCATCGTCTTTTTTTTCTTTAATTGTTCTTTGTCTTGTCTTTCTATACCCTCACTGGCTCTATCCCTATATGCTGCTCATTTCCGTTCCCTACGCACAGCCACACCCATGTTCATCCTGTTGAACCCAGCGCCAGCAGTCCACAGAGAGCTGTCGATACCAAGTCGCCATGATGCCATACACCAGAGGAGACACTGCGCTACATTGCTGCGGAGTCACTTCAGTGGTAGCCAGTAGTCCTTGATCTGGTTCTACCTGCAGTCTCTTCAGTGCTAGCCAGTAATCCCTGATCTGAACCTACTTGCAGTCACTTCAGTGCTAGCCAGTAATCCCTGATCTGAACCTACTTGCAGTCACTTTAGTGGTAGCCAGTAATCCCTGATCTGAACCTACTTGCAGTCACTTCAGTGGTAGCCAGTAATCCCTGATCTGAACCTACTTGCAGTCACTTCAGTGCTAGCCAGTAATCCTGATCTGAACCTACTTGCAGTCACTTTAGTGGTAGCCAGTAATCCCTGATCTGAACCTACTTGCAGTCACTTTAGTGGTAGCCAGTAATCCCTGATCTGAACCTACTTGCAGTCACTTCAGTGGTAGCCAGTAATCCCTGATCTGATCCTACTTGCAGTCACTTCAGTGGTAGCCAGTAATCCCTGATCTGATCCTACTTGCAGTCACTTCAGTGGTAGCCAGTAATCCCTGATCTGAACCTACTTGCAGTCACTTCAGTGGTAGCCAGTAATCCCTGATCTGAACCTACTTGCAGTCACTTTAGTGGTAGCCAGTAATCCCTGATCTGAACCTACTTGCAGTCACTTCAGTGGTAGCAAGTAATCTCTGATCTGATCCTA
>JADBJO010000200.1:265000-270000 GCA_016801955.1 Conus betulinus
GGGTGTCACCATGGCTACAAGATCGCCGACGGCACCTGCCAATGCTACCCGGGTATTGGGACACGGACTGCAGCGGCACCTGCCCGGGAGGAGTGGACACGGCCTGCAACCTCCACGGCACGTGCAACAAAGACGGCACCTGCACGTGCGACATCAACTGGAGCGCGTCAGACTGCTCGTCCTGCGCCACAGGCTGGACGGGCACTGACTGCAACACGCTGGTGGGCGACTACATCGCAGACCCCTACACCACCGCAGTCGCTCAGATTCGGAGCCAAACGTGGGTCACCACCTTCGACGGGAACACGTTCTTCCTGAGCAGCGACGACACCTACCTCCTGCTGCGCGTCCACAGCACCAACTTCTACGTGTACGGACGTCAGACCACCTGTGGCACCGATCCCAAGACCTTCACCTGCTTCGACGCCTTCATGATCCGCCACGGCTCCGACTACTACTTCGCCGACTGGACTCGCCAGGACGAGCACGCGCTGACCCTGAAGACCCCCGGCGGGGACGTGACGGTGCTCACGAAGCGCACGTTCGGCACGTTGACCGTGTCCCGCTCCTCGCTCAACTCGTTCCAGTTCCAGGAGACCGTGGCGGACCTGCTGATCGACGTCACGCTGTACGACCATGGGCCTCACATCACCATGCAGCTGTTCAGGAAGACGGACCTGGTGGACCTGACCTTGTCCGGGCTTCTGGCCTCCTGCAACACCCAGTACGCTGCTCAAGCTACCACGTGCAGCGGTATCACCCTGTGTGATTCCTCCAACCCCTACCCGTCCATCTCCCACTGCCAGACCTCCGTCAGTTCTACCAGTTTCGCCACGTTGGCCGTCCAGGCTATCAGCACTGAGAAAGCCATGTTCGACAGTCTGGCTGGGGCTGTTCCGTCCCACTCGGTCACGGATAGTACATGCTGTATATGAACAGGACTGGCCTGATCACGGCGGACAACCTCACCCTGTCCGCCAGCGTGCCCACGACTTTTGAGATCATCTACAAGCCCGTGGCGCATGGCGGGGTGGTGTTCTCCTACGGTGACGGGCTGTATCATGTGGCCTTGGTGGACAACGACACCTCGCTCAACATTGTGTACATGAACAAGGTGAACTTGAGCTCTGCCGGTCTGTTGGTCTCTTTGCGTCTGTCTGATACTACTACCTGACCCTACAGTTTTCCCGCCATCTCTCTCTCTCTCTCTCTCTCTCTCTCTCTCTCTCTCTCTCTCTCTCTCTCTCTCTCTCTCTCTCTCTCTCTCTCTCTCTCTCACCGCCCCTTTGACGGCATGAATTACTCAACAAAACGTCTAAGAGTGCATTTTTCAAAAAAAAAACATACACTTGAGGCAGTTATTCGAATTTCTCCAAGAAAGTGTGTTTTTTAGGCAGACTTTCGTCTGATTGCGCTGTAGATGAAGTTCCAAAAGATGTGTTTCCTATTGATAAGTTCATGAAACCTGGTGTCCGGCCAAACTCCAAGTGTACATCTATTTCCGTTTTCCTTCCTAGAACTGACCTTTTTCAGTCAAGTCTCTTCCGTAGAGTTCGGTTCATTGAACGATTTCACACACACACGCGCGCGCGCACCCACACACATACATATGCAAAGTATCACATACACTTATTTTCAACAGCATGTTGACAAGTAGGCTTAGATACATATGTACACACATGCACACACACACACACACACACGCGCGCGCGCGCGCACACACACACACACACACACACACACACACACACACACACACACACACACACACACACACACACTGACTGACTGAAACCAATTTATTGTCAGATTAACTCAAAGTTGTACTGACATTTAAGAAAACATTATGAACAGAATACCAACGTTTTTCATTCAAAAACACACACACACACACACACACACACACACACACACACACACACACACACACACACACACACACACACACACACACACAAGTATACCTGAATTCCTTTCCAAGTATTGTTACATGTGCAAGTCAGCGTCTGCCAAGCCAGGAGGACCCCAACTTTTTGTGTGCTTCGTTTTTTGTTTCATTTATTTGTTTTTTTATCCCAACTGTATATGCCTCATAACTTAGCATATATAGTGTGGCGTATATGGATTCACCCTCACGCAGTGGTACCTCATCGATGACACTGAAACCCACTTTGTTTAAACTTTTGCTTTCAGATGAAATGATGGTGCACTGTTCACTGACAATTCCTGTTTTCTTGAACCAGGTGGTTTCCTTGGGGCAGACCTCGGTGCTCACCGAATGGAACCAGGTGAACCTGGTCTGGGACCCTGTGGATTACCACATTGAGTTCTTCCTCACCGACTACCAGAACAACGTGTACACGGTGAGAGCGGAGCTGGACTCGGACGCCTTCAAGCCTGGTGGCAAGGCGACTCTGGGTGAGATGCTGCCTGGAGTGTCGGTCTCCACCAACGACCATCTCACTCACTTTGTGGGTTACATGGGCGAGCTGAGGCTCTACACCCGTCCCCACAACCCCACCGTCATCACCCAGAACGCCTTCATCGACGTCACAGAGAACACCCCGGACCTCCAACACGCTTGGAACTTCGACATCAACGAAGGAGACTACTTCATCGACCTCAAGTACTCGGTGTACATGATCGCCACCAACGTCACGGAAACGCCCATCTGGAGCAACGGAGACTACACCCTGAATGTCAGGATGGCGCCACGAGCTATTGGGTCACCCTGCCCCGCTACGATCCCTTCGAGACGAGAGCCACCCAGAAGTGCCAGAGCTGGTTCTCTAACGCCACCCTCCTGGCCAACTGTCAGCTGGGCGCGGGCTTCATCGACACCTACCAACAGCAGTGCTACGACGACCAGGTGGCGCGCCGCAACCACTCGGAAGGCATGAAGTCGGTGCTGCAGTTCGCGGAGTTCTGTCGGCGTTTGGAGATCCACGGGGTAATGCCAGCCCTCCCAGTCGGGACACCTTGACGCACAACGCCCAGCGATCTGTGTCAGGAGTTTCCTGAGGCCGTGTTCCAGGCTTACTGGGAATCGGATTGTCTGACCCGCTGTGTCTTCGGTCATTTGGAGGTGAGGAATAGTATGAAGAGGAACTTACATATAGATCTGTTAACAGGATCAGACCGATAAACATCTGCTTGTTTAGAGACACCTAGTCTATCATACACTAACAGAGAGATTTTAACGAAATTCCAATGCTTTTTTTTTTTTTTACGTTCTTTGAGTGAGTTGTATGTGTGTATTAGTTTTTATCATCTAACTTGAGAGCTGATGTTGACCAGGTGACAGCCCTGATATGGCCATTTGCGGACGGTTGGACAATAAACAACATTATCTCTCTATCTAACAGACAACGCCATGCACACACAAACACATGCCGTTGCTAGTGTCTAATAGACCACGTGTCTCTAAATGTGGTATTGCAGAGACTTCAAGAAGATCAGTGCTTTATCCCGGAAACCAATCCACTTAAGATATTTTGTTCATGCCTAATTGGTAGATAACCAAGCGATAGCCAATTAGCATACCACCCCCAGGCTAGTTAACCAAGCAATAACCAGTAAGCATACCACCTTACTTACGCTGCTGTCTGGTCTCTACCCCACTCCAGGCTAGTTAACCTAGCGATAACCAATAAGCATACCACCCCCAGACTAGTTAACCAAGCGATGACCAATAAGCATACCACCCCCCAGACTAGTTAACCAAGCGATGACCAATAAGCATACCACCCCCAGGCTAGTTAACCAAGCGATAACCAGTAAGCATACCACCTTCCTAACGCTGCTGTCTGGTCTCCATCCCCCCCCCCCCCCCCCCCCCTACTCCAGACTAGTTAACCAAGCGATGACCAATAAGCATACCACCCCCAGACTAGTTAACCAAGCGATAACCAATAAGCACCACCTTCCTAACGCTGTTATCTCCCCTCCACTCCAGGTTAGTTAAGCAAGCGATAATCAATAAGCATACCACCTTCCTAACGCTGCTGTCTGGTCCCCCCCCCCCCCCCCCCACACACACACACACACACACACTCCAGGCTACTTAACCAAGCGATAGCCAATAAGCATACCACCCCCAGGCTAGTTAATCAAGCGATAGCCAATAAGCATACCACCTTCCTAACGCCGTTATCTCCCCTCCACTCCAGGCTAGTTAACCAAGCGACGACCAATAAGCATACCACCTTCCTAACGCTGTTATCTCCCCTCCACTCCAGCCCGACGGATGCCACTGCACGTTCCCGTACTGGGGGCCGGAGTGCGACCAGGCCTGTCCGGTGTCCGACACTTCTACGTACACGGCAGTCTGCGACAGCCACGGCCACTGCCGCAGACGGATGGTGTGTGCGTGTGCCAGTCCCGTTGGACCGGCGTGAGCTACAACCTCACCCTGTATCCCTACGGGTACATCGACCCCACTCCGGACTATGCCTGCACCCAGTGCTCGGACGGATGGTGCGTAGACCGGCCACACGCCACAGTTAGATTGTGTCCTAAATCACTATGTAAGCGTCATGAGGCCTAGCATAAGATTGAGCCAGCATTGATCAAAAGAACACCCTTCTCCCCTCCCCCCCCCCCCCCCCCCCTCCTCCGCCATCATTTTCTTCTTCTTCTTTTTTTTTTTTTCATTATTTCAACCAATTGCATCATTCACAATCTTCACGTACATGACCTTTTCCTTTGGTTGACGTCACATTTCAGCCGCCTCTCACATACCGTGACCCCCTGTCTTTGCGCCAGGTGGTTCTTCCCAAAATGTCCCATTCCTTTCATTTTTATCTGCCTGCTTGAAACCACTTGACATGTACCTTGATGGGCATTTGAATAAAGAGAAGGTAAATCAGCTTTCAGACTCAATCAAAATCATCAAAACAATCTAATTGCGTCTGTCTAAATATTCGACTCCTTGAGCATCAAAGCCTTGGCGTATTAATTTATGTGTGCAGCCACACATACAGTAGTGTGTGGGGGCGCGC
>JADBJO010000200.1:275000-277500 GCA_016801955.1 Conus betulinus
AGTATATCATCACCCCTCTCAACCCCGCGTTGACCCGGCATAACAAGGTCGTGGTGTCATCACCCCTGTCAACTCTCCCCGTTGACCCGGCATAACAAGGTCGTAGTATCATCACCCCTCTCAACCCCCGCGTTGACCCGGCATAACAAGGTCGTAGTATCATCACCCTGTCAGCTTCCCCCACTTGCGCCCAGCATGCGACATGGTGTCATCACCCCTGTCAGTCTCTCCCAGTGGCACTTTCGTGGCATCACCTCTGCCGATTTCGCGCACAGCATACGTTATTCTAGTGTCGTCATTGTTGTCAAACCTCTCCCATGACACAATAAGCTAGAGTCGTTACCCTGTCTCCCTCCTCAGTGACCCTCAGTATGCAACATCTTAATGTCGTCCCCCGCTCAATCTCCCCAGCATACAACATTCTTGTGTCATCACCCCTGACAGTCTCCCCAGCATACAACGTTCTTGTGTCATCACACCTGTCAATCTCCCCAGTATACAACATTCTTGTGTCATCACCCATGTCAATCTCCCCAGCATACAACATTATTGTGTCATCACCCCTGACAGTCTCCCCAGCATACAACGTTCTTGTGTCATCACACTTGTCAATCTCCCCAGCATACAACATTCTTGTGCCATCACCCCTGTCAATCTCCCCAGCATACAACATTCTTGTGCCATCACCCCTGTCAATCTCCCCAGCATACAACATTCTTGTGTCATCACCCCTGTCAATCTCCCCAGCAGACAACATTCTTTTGTCATGACCCCTGTCAATCTCCCCAGCATACAACATTCTTGTGTCATCACCCCTGTCAATCTCCCCAGCATACACCATTCTTGAGTCATCACCCCTGTCCACCTTCTCCAATGACCTCCAAACCCAAGTTCCTGTCAGCTTCCCCCAGTGTTTCATAACATGAAATATCTTAGTGCCTTCATCCCTGTGAGCCATCCTCAATCACCCATCAGCGTACAATGACCTGGTGGCATCACCCCTGTCACAGCATACAGTGACCTAGTGGCATCACCCCTGTCACAGCATACAGTGACCTAGTGGCATCACCCCTGTCACAGCATACAGTGACCTAGTGGCATCACCCCTGTCACAGCATACAGTGACCCAGTGGCATCACCCCTGTCACAGCATACAGTGACCTAGTGGCATCACCCCTGTCACAGCATACAGTGACCTAGCGGCATCACCCCTGTCACAGCATACAGTGACCTAGTGGCATCACCCCTGTCACAGCATACAGTGACCTAGCGGCATCACCCCTGTCACAGCATACAGTGACCTAGTGGCATCACCCCCGTCACAGCATACAGTGACCTAGTGGCATCATCCCTGTCACAGCATACAGTGACCTAGTGGCATCACCCCTGTCACAGCATACAGTGACCTAGCGGCATCACCCCTGTCACAGCATACAGCGACCTAGTGACATCACCCCTGTCACAGCATACAGTGACCTAGTGACATCACCCCTGTCACAGCATACAGTGTCCTAGTGACATCATACCTGTCAGCTATCATCAGTCACCCATTAGCATACAGTGACCTAGTGGTATCACCCCTGTCACAGCATACAGTGACCTAGTGGCATCACCCCTGTCACAGCATACAGTGACCTAGTGGCATCACCCCTGTCACAGCATACAGTGACCTAGTGGCATCACCCCTGTCACAGCATACAGTGACCTAGCGGCATCACCCCTGTCACAGCATACAGTGACCTAGCGGCATCACCCCTGTCACAGCATACAGTGACCTAGCGGTATCACACCTGTCAGTTATCATCAGTCATCCATCAGCATACAGTGACCTAGTGGCATCACCCCTGTCACAGCATACAGTGTCCTAGTTGCATCACCCCTGTCAACCTCCCTTCACTGTGCGAACAGTTGCCTTGACTCCGGAGTAGACTTTATGGATATTACCTCGTTACCTGACTTGTCAAAAGGGATTTACCTCCACAATCGTTTGGAATATTATCTTTGACAAACTTTAAAAAGCTCAAAACTTTGGGAAATATCACTTTAGTGGTCTTTTATCCTTCCACTTTTTCTTCTCCACTAGAGCTGTTTGCAGTTTGCAGTCTGCGTCTTCCGTGGCAATGCCGTTTTGATTGTTTCTTAGGCTGTTTTAATGCGTGTGTCTTGTCGAGTTCAGACTTCACTATGTGGGGCAAATTGGTTGGCTGGCATTTGTTTACTGCTCTAGGGCAAGCACTGTTCAGATGTTTATCGTCATCATGTGTCAAAACTCATGTTCTGGTGAGATAACTCGTATAACAATTGAGCCGACAGTTGGTCTTCGTTCTCATGCTCCTGGATGTCTTTTTAAACTGATTTTTTTTTTTTTTTGCGGGATTGTATCATTAACCCCTTTTTTCTTTTTCTTTTTCTTCTTTTTTTTTTTTTAGTTTCATTGCTGAACTGTCCGTGTCGATATGGCTTCAGAGACTGACTGGCAAAGTTATCCAAGACACAAGCA
>JADBJO010000200.1:282500-335000 GCA_016801955.1 Conus betulinus
ACACACACACACTCTATCTTTCTATCCTTTTTCTGTCATACATCATCTCTTTTCTTTGTTGAGTACTGTAATGTTTTTGTTGTTTGTTTGTTTGTTTTTAGTTTTGTTTTAAAGTGTATTCCGATCTTTGGTATTTCTTTTGATACCCTCCCTCCCCCCCCCCCCCCCCCCCCCCCCCCCCCTTTTTTTTTTTTTTTTCACCCAGAAATAATAGTGCACTCGTACAGTGTCTTAAAACGAATCGCTTTATTTAGTGATTTCTTGCACCCTCAACTTTTTTTTTTTTTATGAGATATACGTAAAAAACTGATGCTGTTTTGACATTTCCTGAATACAGAATCTTTTGGACGTAAAAAATAATTATAATAATTACGGCATACCGGTCAAGAAAGAAATATTGTAAGAACCGTCATCAGCATGAGAAGTGAGTCGTAAACAGTCAAAAGTAACTTTTCAAAGTTTTTGTTTAATGATGTCACTTTTAAATGAGGAATAAATGGACTGGAAAGAAACGTTTATCAAAAACACCTTTGTAATATAATGACGTTGTTCTTGTCCCTGCTGATGCTGGTGACCCCCAAACAATGCACATGTCATGCGTGCTACCCCTCATTCCTAATGAAAATGTCTCTCATGGTATGCCATATTTGAGGACATGTTGTGTTGGTGAGCTCTTTGCTACGGGCCCATTTGAAGCAACAAGCTTCCAGGTCTGGACTGTGTGGACTAATGTTAATAATCACCCGGTGTACAGGGGATAGGGTGTGAATATCTGTTAAACACCAACACGTCTACAACTTTCCTAATAAGAGAACGAGTGCCCACAGCCGTAGTTCTTTTGCTCGACATCTATACGCCTAACTCTTCGTGAGTGCGTTGGTCATGCTCATCAAGTTGGCTCTAGGTCCGTTTTAACTGGGCTATTGTGACTTATGTGTTTGTCTTTTGATTTAAGGATTTGTCCCCGTGGGGACCGTCAAAAATTGCGCATGCCGACCTCAAGGGTCGTCAGCGCGGGGTATTGGGATTAGTTTTCAACTAGCAATAACCACGCCTCGGTTGAACCTCATCGGCTATGGTACCGCCACTGCGCAAAGCTGATGTTACGACTGTCAAAATAATTTGTTATTCAACAACTAAATTTAAAATAGCAAGGTGTTTTTTTTATTTTTCGTTGCGACGTAAATCAAAAAAAAATTTTTTAAGTTATCACTGCCATAATTCTGTTTCCGATTTTTTGACTCAAAACTTTAATACAGTAATATACATGGTTAAAAAAATATATGTAATGTTCGCAGAAATGAACCAAGCATGGCCAATATACTTTGTGGACACATTACCACACGTGCAGAGGTTCGGGAAAACGTCTTATGGAAATTATCTCCCTTTGCTGAATTTTGTAAAGAGAAGGGTTAGTTACCGCCACGGACACAGACAAAGTACAGGATACTTTGTTTGTCTGTGTCCTTGGCGGTAACTAACCCTTCTCTTTCTAAATTTTGCTTCATTTTCCACCCTCGGTCACTCCGTTTTGAAACTCGCTTTGCTGGAGGGTTTTTGGTCGTCAGCAAAACGTCGTGTGGAAATTATCTCCCTTTACAGTAAAGGGTTTTTGTTCGTTCGTTTGTGTTCCCTTCTTTCAGGCGAACGAATCTATCAATTTTAACAATCTCAAGACAATTTCGATTCATATAACCCTAAACATATATGTGTTTAAATGAGAAAAAGAGACAGGGATGTGACAGGAATTTCAAACGGCCCATTTTCTGGTTCAGCTGCCCTCCGTTTACTTCCTCCAGGTGAACAGGCAATAATGTGCTGTGCGATTTTCTCCCTTGGAATTGTTCTCGTTCGGTGAGCTTGAATTTTTTTTTTTTTTTTTTCATCACCAGTAATACATAAAGTTAAATACATTTCATTTTATTGTTCGTGGGCTTGCTTTTTATGTGTAAACAATTTCGTTCTTTTCCTCTCTTACTCTCCGACGTTCCCACTTCTTCTCCCCTTCGGTTCTCTCCCTTCCAATATATTGCAAGCACTCTCACTGCAACCCCAGTCGAGCACAGTCTACCATCGAAAATACGTAAACGTCAGATGTTTTGTCCTTAAATGCAGGAGATTTAGATTATGACTACAAAACAATGTATTGAGTAAGTTCACTGCCAGAAAGAGAGGGAGAGACTAGAGAGGCATGAGGTGTGTGTGTGTGTGTGCGCGCGCACGCGTGTGTGTGTGTGTGTGTGAGAGAGAAAGAGAGAGAGAGAAAGGGGAGAGGGGGGGAGGGAGACAGACGGAAAGAGCAGTGATAATTTTTACTCCTGCCTGCTTAAATGTCAAAAATAAACAAGCTTTTTTTTTTCACTTTCGCACATACAGATTTTTTACCCCACCACAATCTCACTCTTTACCACCTTCATTCCTGCGCATCTTTACACACTCTCTCTACCCCATTCCTCTCTTTCATTGCAATGCCAGTAGAGGACTAAACATAATAGTTTTTTTTCTGTTATTCTCCTGCAATCAATCATCTTTCTCAGCATTGGCAATGTCAAGGTGCATCTTCTCTCTCCCTTATTCTTCAGTCATCTTCCCATTTCAGTTACTAGCACTCTACCCAAAGGCACAATATTTTCCAACATCTGCGTGCCACACACAAGACCATGCAGCATATGCATACAGCTGTACCTGCTTATCAGTAGATTGCATGTGTTCAGCTGTGCGTTTTGCAGTACTGAATGCCATAGGATCTCACACTGCATACATAACATGCAGACCAGTTGATGACCTGCTATCCCTATCTTCCACACACACACACACACACACACCCTCTTCCTCTCATATCTTTGATTTTCTCCACTGCATCCTCTGCTTTACTTTTTTATTCTCTTTATTGTCCAAGTGGAAGTTGGTTCTGTTCTTCAATAGTTTTTTTTTTTTTTTTTTAAACCAACAGACTGGTGCTCTTCCTCCATTTTTTGTTTGTTCACTTTTCACCTAAAACCTACATATGCAATGACGAAAATATTTAATTCTGTTCATCTCATGAACAGGTGGACAGCAATTTTTTGGCTGCTCTTGCATAGGCCTTTGCATTATTTACTCAAATGCTGGTTGAAAGGAAATCCAAAGCAACAATGTCTGGTGGATTTCTTTTGTTTACAGTTGGAAAATTGCACTTGTTTGCTCTGTGTGTGTGCGCATGTGTGTGTGTGTGTGTGTGCGTGTGCATGTGTGTGTGTGTGTGCATGCATGCATGCACTTGCTAATCAGGATCCCTGAAAATGGGATATTTTTCTATACAAGGTTGAGTGGAGTATCAGGACATCAAATACTACACTGCTCCTTTGCCATATTTTGTTGATATTATTAAATGACCCACAATTATGATGTGTGTCAGTTTGTAAGCTATCTCCATGGGGTTTTATGATTTTGTCAATAAAACATGGCCTGCATCTGTACCAAAAATTGTTTTTTATACATAAAAAAAGAAGCAAACAAAATAACTGCTTCCCTTTGACTGTTCCTATCCTCACTGAACACGGTCTCAAATTTTGCACATCGTGAGTTGCGGGTCTCTAGGAACCCATACTTTCTCTGAAGGAATAAAGCCTTCCCAAATGTTATGGGTCATTCTGAAGAAAGCAAGCCAAGCTGTAAATGGATGCAGCTTTTCTTCATGTTAAACTTATTGGTATGGTTGGGCAACACTATGTTTTTTTTTTTTTTTTGCCTTTATCCCCCGTTTTCGCGCTATGTGTTGTGCATTTTCTCAGATGTGCCAAGGCCTCAAAAGCACAAACGGTACCATTTTGACATTTAAAGTGGAGCATTCCAAATCTAAGCAAGGAACGCATACAATACCACAGGTCAGACTAAACAACATTTTGAATTGCACTTTGCATCACACATGATATGTTGGCAGACTAAGATAATCGAAATCTTGTTAACTTATCATGTGGTTTTTATATGACTTACAAAAAAAAATGAAATATAAAAAGGAAAAAAATCAATACAGAGGCAAGATCATGATCACCTTCTGCTCATTCTTTTTTTTCCTTACTTAACTTGGCCATTTTTTGACAAAAAAAAGACTAGTGCAAAGATCCACATTGTATTGGTTCCCTGCAAGTGTCTGCTACTACATCAGTGAAAAGGGTCTTTCGTTTTTAATTTTTACTTATGGAACAGCATTTCATCACAGAATGTAGCAGAATAACATTGTCAACACAAATTATAACATGCTACGCCAAAAGTTCCCACCTGGCAAATCTGCTTTTTTTTTTTTTTTAAACACCATGGTATGTCCCCTATTGTATGCGACAGAGACGAAAAAAAACAACTCCGCATCAGAGACAAGACATAATGATATAGAAAACCACACAAAGACAACTGATTTTTTCCTTCTTTTTATTTCCCCGACACAGACAGAACACAATAATATGTTCTATTAATATTTTGAAAAAGTATTTCTTTAACAGTTAAGAGCTAATCATCATGAAAAGCAGAGAGAGAAATTTGTTTTTCCATTTTAAATAATTCATTGATTTGTCACAAACAATGGCAGCCACTGATTTTGAATGAGTATTTCTTTCAAAGTTATGACCTAACCATCATGAAAAACAAAACAGAAAATTTGCTTATTCTTTCTCGAATAATTCATTAATCTGCAACAAATGATGGTAGCCAATGCAGACAGATGCGTAAAAGAAGAACGACTCTACTGACTCATTATTCCAATTGCAATGCTTGATATACAGGAAAGAAATCACATGAGTCAATATAATATCCTGGTCTATGTTTATGAATACATCACACCAAATAAAATTGTCATTGCTGACATTACAATGAGGATTGTCAAACACTGAGTGTTGAGCTATTCTCTTTTTCTGCTTATCTTGTTTTCAAAGAAAACTAAAATGGTATAAATTAGAAGCTTTCTTTAAAACTAAATTAACAGACTGTGCAACTGTGTACAGTGGAAATGAGACCCATCCCCATTTCAAGACTGGCTCTGTGCCAGCATAAAAAGATTATACAATGCACATTTCAAACAAATAACATCAGAGCATGGTTCATCTAGTTTAAAACGAACAAGACTTATATACCACACAAAAGCAGTAAGCCCATATAAAAGTGTACATGCATATGAACAGCATTTATCAATATGTTTACCAAAAAGCTGATTTGAGCTGACACTGTCTTCAAAGATTGTGACAAATGACACACTGCGTTCATTATCAAGTCTCTTGAAGATATTTGCATGGTTAGGCTTGCGTTTGCCTGTGTGCAGGTGAAAGAGAGTAGATGGCAAACAGTCTGAAAATAGAGCACTGAATTCATAAAAGGTATTTGTGTGCTTTAACTATCTGGTCAAATGCTTGCCATATGCCATTATCTCTCTTCTCTATTTCTTACGCAAGTATGTAAGAATGTCTAGTGATCCAATACAAGTGCACTTTCACCCACATGATGGTGCACTTTTACTCCTCCAACAAACCACTCTTTCGTCACCCCAAAAATCAAGAAGAAAAACAAATATTGTAAAAAGACAGAAAGGCAATACTATCTAAAACTTTCTTTTCAAATCATAAGAAAAACTAACATTGTGTCACTAATAAATAAATCAATGGCATCTACAAACTTAGTTATACAACAACTAGAAACAAGTTTACATTCTTGCCTACCTCGTAAACACATCATGGGGCATTCAAAATTCTTTCCATTACACTATGCTTGCCTCAACCTGCCTCTCATCCACACAGTAACATTTTGTCAGACCACCATGCCAGGTACACACACACGCTCACACAGAGCAATTACAGGATTCATGTTTGGAGCTGTCCACCTTTGACAAAGAGCAATCTGCAATCTGTACATTACACTTACACCTGTACCATGATAAACAATACTTTTCCAGTAAACACAGGACTTGCCAGATGCATCCTTTCAATCTTACTCGCATTATAATTGTTTGAAATAAAATGCAGAGAAAACCATTGCAAAAATGACTTTCTAAAAACAATCTAGAACATAGAGAAATTCAGTTATACAATAAAACAAGGCTTTTCAACAATTTAAAAAAAGTAATTTACATTCGTAAAAAAGTCAGATTTTTAAGACTTAACTTTTACTTGAGTAGATCTCTGTGTGACAATAAATAGCGTGAATGTGAAAAGAAATCAATAAAACTGAACGCTTACAAGTAAGGGATTAAAAAATAGAAAAACATTTCCATTCATTTCCTATTACAAAAATATGCAAAAAAACAAGACCTACTTATTCATCTGCAGAATTCTTTGTTTTTGTTGTTTTGCAGGAATGGGATGTTGTTTTTTTTTCATTTAAACTTGCAAGGAGAGAGAGGTAAGAACAAGGAAACTGTGGAAGGGGCTGGGATGGGGTAAGGGTGGGAAAAGAAAAAAAAAATTGTGCCTTATCTAGACTGTCACTAGGAAACACACAGAAATATAGAAACACAAAACTAAAACAGCTTCAGATCAAATGAAATTAAAAAGTACACGATGCATGCAGCATGCCCGTTGCTCATGGATGGAATCGATGTTTCACACAACCATACTAACAGCTAATCCTTTGACTCAGTCATAGACTTAACTGTGGTTGTCATGGATGGATTTGAAAAAGAACTGTATGAAGAAGCAACGAAGATCTATTGTTAAAAAAAAACATGGGGGGAAAGGGGGAACAGAAAAAAGTTAGACAATGAAGGAAAATCGCATGCTGTTGTCCTTGTTCTCCTCCATGGTGTGGTCCATTCTCTCAGGTGTTTATGACCAAAGCTCTGACAATGACCAATGGCTCGCTTTTACTGGGATGGTCTAGGCACCATACACACTTTCATCACTGTAGGCAATGTACAAGAAAAAGTCCTCTTCATGGTGCTCCTGCAAACATAACCAATGGAAGAAAATTAAATGCAAAAAAGATAACTGAACTCTGTCAAGTCTTGAAACTAGTTCTGTTTTTGAAGACATAGTTAAACAGTCGTGCCTTTGAATCTATTCTTTGCCCTGATCTTATAATCCCATTTCATACTGCCTTTGACACTGAAATCTGCTTCTATCCAGAGACATGATATTGTTTTCATGTAACACCATGTTGTACAAAAGACACATCTATTTTTAATATACTCAATGGATCCTGCAGATATAGTATGATGAAAAAAAAGTCTAAACAGACATACATACAGACTACCTTTAAAAAGTTCACATCTCAGGGAAAACAAAAATCATGATTTTTTTCCTTCCTTTGCAACAATTTTACACACATACACACTCAGGACGCACACGCACACACACACACACACACCCTTCTCTCTCTCTCTCTCTTTCTGCACATAAACATTTTTGTAGAAAGTTATAGCAATGTCTGAGACTGAGTGTGAGAGTGCATGTTTCATTTGCAGTATTCATATGAGCACAGTAACTCCGTAAGTATTTTTTCATGGTGCTGTGCTACTTAATTTTTGCCATGTCTCATCTGCGTCGTCATTTATTCACCAACTTCAATTTCTTGGGAGTAACACACCAATACTACAAAAGAAACAGTTTAATGGCATGTTCCTGTGATACTTCCAAATCTCACAGACCAGGACTCATTATTGAGTCAGTTCAGCTTTATGCTCTTGTTTCTATATACATCATGGATCTCAGCTTTATGTTTTTGGATCTATGTTGTGGGTCTCTAAGTTTAAATCAATCTTTTTTCTTTTCATCAGAGTTTCTGTTGGTTATATTCTTTTGTCACACATAATCTTCTTTCTTTTAATCTTTTAATCCAAAGTTCTCTTTTATCATTAATTTCAATGAACAATAAGAATTCACATGAATAAAGCCTTCAGAGTTGCAAATCCTGTGTGTTTATGTGGGGGAAAAAAGAAAACTGAAGTACACTATTTACAAATAAACAAACAATAAGTATTCTTCAGGAGTGCCTTTCTTTTCATTATGCTGGGGTTCTGTGGTTATTCATCTTAACCTCACTTTCTCTCTGACCTTTATTTCTGTCCTCACAATCCAGTTGATATATATGTACTGATCTGGTGAACTCAAACTGCAGTCATGCTCACACAAAGCGCTTGGTGATTTGACGATGACCTTCACTGCTCAGCAAATTCCAGGACAGAAGATCATACTGTGCTCAAAACAATCTTGACATCTAAAGCAGTGATCTTCCTCTCTTCTCTCCATCCTATGAATCATATCAATATTTTGCAGTTTACTGGAGGTTCCAGACACAGCAGATGAGATGTGATGAGATTGATGGAGCTAGATCAGGAGTGCTATATTTGGGTGCCTGTAATAGGTATTTCTGTTGTTGATACATACTCTTTTGATAGTTTACCTTTTTTTGTCAGAAACAAAAGCAATAGACCTCCAAAGGAAAGAAAAACATTATAGAAAATCACAATGCCACTCTTCTAATTTTCGGCCATGTGGCCTTTTTCAAGAGAAGAAAACAAAACAACGAAATATCACGTAGTTCCATTGTTTTTGTTTTTTTTCTCTTGAAAAAGGCCATGTGGCTGAAAATTAGAAGAGTGGCATTGTGATTTTCTATACCTTTTTTTTTGGTTTTGGTTTAACATGAGACTGTGGCCTTGGGTGTGCACATTTTTGAAAATATGATTTGCAGTTAAGCTGCCTATACTAAAGTAATGAGGTAATGTTGCTTATAGCCCAGCCGACCGCAAAGGGCCATATCAGGGCTATCACCGCACTGATGCTAATACTAAAAAGTCAGACTTGAGGTTGTCATTCCATCACAGGAACATTTGTTTTGTACACTGACCACTGACATTTTCCATTCTGACCTGAAATTACATGAACCTTGCATGCTTATATATACATGAGAATACGTATTCATACACCAAGGAACTGAAATAATTAAAACATGATACAGCCACAGAGACTTTCAACACAAAGCTAACTCAATTGTGTGCTTTGCACTCACGCAAACTGGACAGACATGAGCACCTGATAAAGAGCCCCCATAGTTGCTGATGTTGGGGGAATAACGTTGTTTACAAAGAAGAAGAGAGCATCCTCCGGACGAAGATGGATCCGTTTTCTGATGAGAAAATAGAACTGGCCAACAGTCAGGTCCGAAGGGACCAGGTACTTCTTTTTGTCCAGATCACCAACACGGGCCTTTGGGGCTTTCTCCACAATCACCTACACAATCACATTCATACAAATATGTCAAAGATAGGCTCACACAGGAACATGCTGAAATATTTCAAACTGATTCTTCAAACTAATAAACTAAAAGCATAATGAATTACAATGCCATGAATTACAATACTCTTCTAAAATTGTCAAAATAACATATATTCCACAGCTGCTGAGGTTTCTGATATTTTCAGTGTAATATTCAAATTTAAGCACAACCTTCATATGGGATACAACCACCACTTTCAGCTGCCCTTTGCTTTACACACAACATGATGATGAACTAAGATGATGGAAATCTCATCCGCAATCACATCCTTTTGACTTGACCTACAAAAAAAAAAATCAAAATGACAGACAACAAAACCACCTAATATGGTGACAAAATCATAGTTGTCTTTTGTGATTTTTATTCTGCTTTTCTTCCTCTGTTTCTGAACTTACAAAAACAAAAAGACTATAGTCTAAAACTAAAGTATATGTTGACATGGCTCCATTCAAGCTCCTGCTAAGTCTGTAAACCAGGACTCTGTGGTGTTGTCATTTTCAATTTTTTTTTTTCTAGCACAGCATTTCATCACAAAGTCTGGCAGCAATTTGTTTTATTACTTTCTACTCTTCAGCACATTACCGAGTATCTACATGTTTTGGACTGGTCATGATACACACATCTTAATGATTGGAGATGTAGCTCGAGTACCCTAGTAATTATTTCGGCATCTGCAAGTGCTATAGAAGCATTCCAATGAGTCAAGGAGCTTTCAATTCTCTAAAGAATTTATCTTGATCAAATCTAGTCTTATACTAATTGTTCACTGACACCACCTTCTTAAATCTCTCAGGAGGAAGGGACCTGACTGGAACCTCCAACTCGCACACATTTCAAATGAAGGATCCTAATCAGAGCTTTTGAATGCTTTGAATTTTTGGAGTGGCATATGCCTCACAGATGAAGTGATAATCTAATCAAAATAAAATATTCATTGACCTTTCCCTTTCTAAACCAACCAGTGGTTGCAGAAATTTTTGCTGGGTAAGCGAGCCTCAAACAGTCTTTGCAAGTCATCATCCGATGTGTTCAATGCATGTCAACAATGGCATCTCAACCCAGCTCTACACGGCACTGCCATTGTCATCAGTATTTTCTCAGCATTAGATGTATTAGAATTATTTCTAACTGAAGGTTTGAACACTGAAGTACACTTTGATGACAGTAATGAGGATCTCATTGAAAACAGAGGTGAGAGCAGTTCCGATTCTGAAATCGAACTGGCTGCACTGTTAGCTGAGGAGAGGGAGAGGGGTAATGATCACGCAGTGCAGGCCAAAAGGAGAGGGGAAAATGTGCTGGACATAACAGATGAATAGTTGCTGCAGATCATGATGCAAGACTGGCATCAAGATTTTCGATTCGTTCCTGCTATGCCACCTTTCACTGGTGAACATGGTTTCCTCATATCTCAAGAACACCACACCCACTTCCAGTTTTTTTCAACTGAAAATGCATCGTCAGCCACCACATGGTCAAGTCCAGGCTTTCCAACAAGGTGTATATATCTTATTGTCATCCTCATTGGCTTTTTTTTTTCATTTCACTCACACATATGCATGTGTACACAATAATCACAGACATACACACACATGCGTGTGCACACGCGCGCACACACACACAAACACACACAGTGACACACACACACACACACACACACACACACTACACACACACGCCCATGAAAGTAATGACAATGATTATAACGTATATTGTTTACGTTTTCAAGAAAAAGCATGAATATGAAAAATGATAAGAAAAACATCTTTTACAAATTTTAGATTTACAATGATTTATTGAACTGTTGTGTCAAGTGCTGTTGCTGTTCTGCTATGGATGGATAGGAAGCTAGTCCATGTCATCACCACCAAGGTCAACCTCCGCACCATGAAAGATGAGACCACATGCTGTCAGCAGTTCAGGAACCCCTGGCTGTCCAGGACTATTCAGAACATGGCTAGAGTGGACAAAAGTAAACAGCTGATTTACATTCCACTAAACCACAAGACCATGAAGAGGTGGAAAAAGCTTTTCTTCTTACCTCTCCTCACCTGACCCTCATCCTGTGTGACAAACTTGTCCAGTTAGCCCATTCATACCATTCTGTACAAAATGTTGATTATCAGTATAGCAAGCAAGACAGTGTATACATAGTGTGATATGTAGTTTTTAGTTTCTTCTTTTGTTTTCTTATTTGTGTGGTGTCAATGTTAGTGGATCATAAAGTGCCCTGTTGCTTTTTTTCTTTTTTTTTCCCTTTTTCTTCGGCAAACAGTGGCTGATACTCCTGCAGACACTCCCTGTATTTTGTACACTGGCAGGATTAATCCTATCTACCCAACAAAGGGAGTGGAGTTTTGTGTGTATGACCCATTTTTTTAATCCCACCATTAAGGCAGCCATACTCCAGCTTCCTGGAAGGTGCATGCTATGTATAATGAGTCATCCATACCAACGGCCAAACTGGCCTTCTCTTTCGAAAGTTTGTGATGGGATATATATGTGTGTGCAAGGTACTGTTTAGTGTTATGCATTCGTTCACACACAGACCCTTGGTTTATAGTCTCATTTCAAGGACTGTATTGGAAATGGAGTTAGAACCAATGTTAACTCCAAGGGAAAAATCCCCCTGTACCAAAATGTCCTAGCGGAGATTTGAACCTGCAACCCCAGGATCACCAAGATTAAGAGTCCGGCACTCTAAAAATCATATCTGGACATTTCTTACATTTCTTCGCTTTCTTGGAATCTGTTCTAACTTTCTCATTTATGTGTTGGTATGGTGGGTTGACTGTGAAGAGCAGAAATGTGCTTGAGAAAGTGGTGAACGTGGGAGGAAAAATCGTTGGTGAGAGACAAAAAAGTCTGAGTGAGCTATATAGGTGCCGTGTTAGTTGTAAAGCGAAGAAGATTACGTGTGACCAGACCCACGTCCTTGCAAATCAGTATGACCTTCTTCAGTCAGGACGAAGATATCGATCGGTTAAATGCAGAAGTGTCAGATTTAAACAAAGTTTTATTCCCCTGTCCATTGATTTCTTGAACCGAGAAGATGTTTAATTGAAATCCAAATTCCTCTATATGAATGTATGTCATATGTGAGAAATGGGTAATGTGGCTAAATTATTGTTTATTTGCTGTGAATGTGTGTGACCACAAATTAATTTCTCAAATTGAGATAATAAAGTTTACTTGACTTGACTTGATTATTTAGTGAGTGAACAGACTGCCTCAAAGACAATGTATTTCATTGATATATATAGAAGATATTTGCCTGTGTCAATTCCGATGAAAAAAAGGGCATTTTCTACCTGGCTCTAGAAGATATTTTCACCCAAACTAACTAACTCAATATGTTTCAAACCAATTCTGAAAAGTTTCTTGTCCTATCTCCTAACAGGGTTTTTTTTGTGTGTGTGTGTGTGATTTTTTATATTTAACCTTACATGGGAAAGAGAAAAAAAAACTATCAATCCAAGGTGAGCAAATGTTTTATAAACCTTGTCTGCACAATTGTTTAAAGTAAATTCATCGGAAATTGCATCTCGTCTACATCAGACTTTTTTTTCCCTTTTTTTTTTTCTTGGGCAAATCCCTTTCCATGCTTATGGCAAACATGAAAAGTAAACCTGTTAGTAAACCCTACCTAAGAATAGCTTGACTTTATGGCGGAATGCTGCTTGTGCCACCATCACCACCACCCTACCTGTTCCTCTTCGGGGCTCCCCATAACATACAGACAGACACACTCACACACTGAGCACACACACACACACACACACACACACACACACACACACACATTTCTTTCCAGGCCAGTGTTAAATGCATGGCACCAACCAGTGTGGCATGACTATCTGACCAGACTAATCGCACCTATTCATGACTGAGGTAAGACACTGTCATTATTGCCATGGTGAAAGCTGAGAAGGCTTCTCTCTTGTGACTTTTTGTTGTTCTTGTTGTTGTTATATCTGAATCTAACACTTCTGAGAAAGTCGCTTTACTATTAAAACTTATCTCAAGCATTCAACATGTCTGATGGCAAAGGTTATGAGTGTCACTGGAAATTGCAGCTAAATGGATCAATGGATGCATGATCAATTATCGCCATTTCAGAAGCAGTAAGCCTGTAATTTTTTTTACATTCCAATTAAAAGTGCATGAGCAGCCTGCAAGTCGTAATACGCCTTTAAACAGATTAAAAAGATCATGGGCAGCCCGCAAGACAAGACGAGGCTGTCTGTGCACACAGATGACTTGATGGAATGGTCTCACTCTTTGTTCTATGGGTATGATAGAGTATGATCAGCATCCTTCTTTGCTTTGCCTCTCAGTTAGAACTGATCACAAATAAGATCCTTTACGCGAAAAAGAAAATGCTTCCTTTGGAGGGAAGGGGGAGCAGGGTGGGGAGTGGGGGGGTGAGGGGGGGATCTAAGATTCTGCAGATTTTCATTGCTTCTTGGGCTCTTGTTGTCCCTAGTCTGTTTACCCCCCCCCCCCCCCCCCCCCCCCCCCCCCGAGATCCGCTCGTCACTCGTCTGTGACGCCTTCAGAGTCCTTTTCCTTAAATCAACATTTTCTCCCGAACTCCAAATGACAAGCAACTTTCATAATATGTTGACTATAATTGTAAAATTGACGTCAAAATGTTTGGATTATAACTTCACTAACATTTATTTCTTTATAAACAGCTAATGAGTAGAAGAACTAAGACTGTTAATCACTTACAGGTACACGATCAGGGTACTTCTTTCGGATCTTTTCTCCTTCTGCACGTCGTTTCTCAAAGGGGTGTTCCTCTTTATATTGCCACTTCATGGTGTAAACGTGTGATGATCTTTAGTAGACGAGAGAAGGAGAAACAAGTAGTTGAGTCGTTATTGACGTCCTTACTGCTGCTTCTCGGTGAAGATGGCGCATCTGAAGCCTTTGCACTTATGTAAACAGGAATATTCATGCGCATTAAAATTAATCCCTAACTTATGGGCGTGTAAAATATCTGTATTGACGTCAATGACTAAAACCTACAAAATAGATGATAAATACGTCAATTTCTAAAGTTTCGTGTGATTGATACAAATTTTGTTCGAGACTAATAATCGCGGAAGAAAAAAATCACAAGAAAATGACGTTATTGATGCACAATCACATGACCTGCCTTTACTCTTTTTTTTTTTTTTTTTTTTCAGAAATCTCGTCTCCACCCCCCCCCCCCACCCCCACCCCACCTACGCCAATGTTTTGTTATTATTGTTTTGTTAAATGTCGTCTTTTTAAAGTAGTAAGTGAAAAGAGATGTAACATCCCCTGGTAAATCAGCATACACCTAATTTGTTGTCGTTGTTGTTTGTTATATTGTTAAATGTTGTCTTTTTTACGTTGTAAATTTTTATATATATATATATATATATATATATATATATATATATATATATATAATGCATCTGTAAATGAACTCTACCTTGTAAACCAGTATATACCTTGTACCTGACTGGTGTACTGTTAATTAATACACGTAATTACTTGTTTATTTATGTACCATGTACCTTGCCCCTTCTTGTCGCTGATAAGGCCCCATCACCATACATCTCTGTGTTTACACTACATAGCAGGGCAGCTTTATCCCCCTTGAATGCAAGATTACATCACAACCCAAGTAGTAATGTGGCCACATGCCACAATTAGGATTTTGCACTAAAACACTATAATTATGATCCATGTAAGTGTTTTGAGGCCTAGCACAAGTTTGAGTAAGTATCATATAATAAAACATAAATAATTAAAAGAACAACCCCCATCAATCCTTTCACTTGTTTTCTTGGCATTTCCACCGATGATATCATTCACAATCTTCAAATACTTCCCTCCCTTAGCTACGTCACACTTTTGGTCTTCGCACTCACCCGTAACCCTATCATTGCGCAAGGTGGTCTCCCAAAAAATGTTAATCTGTCTGCTTGGAACCATCTGGCTGGTATCTTGATGGACATATGAAAGAAAGCGATAAGAATCAACTTTCAGACACAATCAAAATTCTCGAAACAATCTAATTGCGTCAGTCTCTTATTCTTTACTATAAAGCAAGACATTGGCATATTATTGGGGGGGGGGGGGGGGGGGGGGGGGGGGGAGGGTACAGCCTGTTTCACATATCTGCCATGGGCTACAATGTTCATGTTTATATTATTATAACTACATGTCTTAAAACAGGCCCGATAGGGGAGAAGATCAGAAGGAAGAGGACAGGAGAGGGAGGGGAAAGGCAATTTTCAATCGGAATGATTGACATTAATCACTTGAGATACAGTTTTTCTTTTTACATTGAATAACACAAGAAATATCGAGGGTAAAACTTTTGCTAACCACTCTCTGACGTTTTCATTTTTTCACAGAGTTACTTATCACTGAAATACTAAGGTGAAAATTGTCCGAACTGCGAACAGTTTCTACAATAATCATAAATAGTTTCGACAATCTTCTGGACAAGATTGTGTCAGAACAGACACAACTGAACACCTCCGAAATGACTTGGCGGCAGTGTCTCCTCTGGTGGGTTGCCGCTAGACGACTTGACATTGGTTGCTTCCTGTGGATCGCCCGGGCCGGGCCGTGGTTGTGACGGGTAGTCGGAATGAGCGAAGTGGGCGCAATGCCACTGAGGTCGCACGGAGGATGGGACAGAAAAAAAAGCTCATTCCATGAAAACAAACCAACAAACAAACAGAGCAATCACATTTGATCTGGTTGACACTAGGCGTAAAAATGGATAGCACTGGCATTAAGATAAAGTATAAACAATAAATGATGCATTATGTTCAGCTACCATGGGCCTGTTTAAAAAAAAAAAAAAAAAAAAAAGTGGCTCTTTCTCTTCCAGCCAGAATCAGGGCAGCGTGCCTTTGAGAAATGTAGTCACTCGCAGAACACCATGGAAGAGCGTGCCGCTTCTCAAGTGCTTAACAGCGCTATAGTCTGATGCCAATTACTCAGTGAGTATCCCACTTATCTTCATGGTAGTTGCTAATGAACATGATAAATGAAAGCAAGCGCGCGCGCGCGCGCGCGCGCGCGCGCGCGCGCGCACGCGCACGCGTGTGTGTGTGTGTGTGTGTGTGTGTGTGTGTGTGTGTGTGTGTGTGTGTGTTTACACTGACCAGTGAGCGCAGGTGTACTGTGCGTAGTACATTATGTGGACAACGGATGGAGTAGAATGGAGAAGATTGCCTGCTGCTTGTCCGTTTGGCCCGCCCTTTTTTTTTTTTTTTTTTTTTTTTTTTTTTTTTTTTTTTTTTTTTTTTTTTGTTTTGTTTTGTTTTGAAAATGAGATTTCAAGCATGATTTTTTGTATCCTTTTCTTTCACATCTGCTTCCGCCATACCATGGTAGATGTAATGACTTAAAGCGTTGTAAATAATCAGTTATGTATTGCATGTGTATTTTGAGGATATGTGCACAATCGTTATACATGTGGCCAGAAAAGTGGAAGGGAAGATTTAATATCTCGTCGTCTGTTTGTTTGTTTTTTTTTTTCCATTATTTGTCAGTCCCGTTTACTTGTACCTATATAATTAACTTTTACCTGGTGGGGAGAACCGTTTATTTGCTGGGTTGCCCTTATGGGTTACCTCGTATGGAAGCTTTTTTAGTGTCCGCTGTTCAGTGAGGTCAGCCTACTGCCGGTTTGAAGCCTTTAACCTGAAGCACATGAATCACCGTGTGTGTACTGCAAACTTGACAATACGGTAAAATCAGTGGGGCAGGGAAGTGAACAGACAATCAATTCGCCAAGAACAGTCAGGTTCAGGGTCAATCAGAGCGACAGGAAATTGTGAATAGCTTCAATGTACGTCAATGAAACTCAAACAAGCGATAAGCAAAGACAGGCCTACTGATCTTCCTTCTAACAGCATAGCTGTCAGTGCAAAGACTGGCTTACTGATCTTCCTTCTAACGGCATAGATGTCAGTGTAAATACTGTAAGACAGGCCTACTGATCTTCCTTCTAACGGCATAGATATCAGTGCAAATAAGGTCCTGTACAGGAACAGGCGAGAATGAGTATTTTGTGTAGGTATTAGCCTTTTGATTAATTACTTTATTTCTCTGTTCATTATATGTTGTTGTATACGATTTCATTATATGTTGTTGTATACGAATTCATTACAGCTGTATTTCATTTATTTACTGATCTATTCAAACGTTGTTTTATTCCACCACCACCACCACCACCCACCACATCTCTTTTTTCTTTTTCTTCTTCTTTTTTTCCACTTAAAAAAAATACTTATTTTTGCAACTCTTTTCAAACGTTGTTTTATTCCACCACCACCACCACCACCACCACCTCTCTTTTTTTTTTTCTTCTTCTTCTTTTTTTTCCACTTAAAAAAAAAAACCTTATTTTTGCAACTATTTAATAATTTCATTGAGTGTAATTTCACTGACTGATATATTTATTTCCAGTTTCATTTTTTCTTTCATTTGGTTTACTTGAAATATAGTGCAAAAATGCATCATATGAGCCACCATTTCTCATATATTTGTTCATATACATACTGCTTTTACACTTGCATTTGCATATTTTGGGGGGGTATGATATGCAAGCATGTTAAGTGCTCACACATACAGATAAGCTTAATTATGTGCCCATGCACATGCATACTGTATGCACACGCACCCACTGGCGCTCACACATGCAGGCACACGCACACGCACTCAGTTGTGCCTCAGACCATGACAGCTATAAAGGCCCGACCAGTAAAGGAAAGGCACCCAAGACTGCCGCGAAAGAACAACTTGTCCGTAACAGCTTTTGCTGTGGGGATGTAAAACTCAACCAGATCAGGATAGGCATCTGCAAGTCTCGCCTCAGTGCATGAACTCTTTTGCCCCGACTCATATCAATCTGTTTAGCGAAAATCCCCACGCGTGAGGATACATGGCTATGTGTGTAACGCAACGTGTGGCGTAACACAGCGTAACGTATATAAACTAAATCTGCAAGCAGTGACTCGCGTGGATGAAACTTAAAAACCATCCCATCCAAAACTTTGAACACGATTCGAGGGCGAGCATTGTTTGGTTGCATTTCTGTTAATAGACGCACACAACACAAAAAAAAGGAGGAAGTAAACTCTTAATTCGTCCAAAGCGAAAAGACAGCACGTGTGATCCTGTACCCGAACCAAAGCAATCCTTAGGAACATCATGAGGCCCTTAACAGAAGAAGAGACATCAACTTTCTTTGAGAAACTGTCAAAATAGTAAGTACTAAACAGATAAGTAATCGTTCTTGTTTGTAATTAACATAATAACAGTAATATTTCATTTAAGAGAAAGTGACGCTTTGTCCCTCGTGAGGCTCCAGTCGCCATTACAATGTAAAAGCCGAACGTTTAAGAATGAAGAGAAGAAAGGAAACACATAAAATTAAGGCATATGAACTATAAAAATCATAAGACCAACATACATTTAAAAACATAGCATTATACATGCAGATAGACAAACTAACACATGTACACACTGGCACACACACACACACGCACGCACACACACACACACACACACACACACACACACACACACACACACACACTTCAAAATAAGACATAACCGCAGGTTAACAGTGCTGTGCATGAAATTAATTATTGTTAAGATAGGCATGAAATAAGGTCTTCAAGCCTGACTTAAAAGTGTTCAGAGATTGTGCGTTGCAAAGTGATAGAGGTAAAGAATTGAAAATAGTGGTGCCAGCGAAAGAAAAGGAATGTTTGCCATATATATATATGTCTCCAGATGAACACAGGTGATGGTTAAATGACCGGCATCCGAGGAACGTAGCGATCTCAATGGTGTGTATGGTTTAACTAGGTTTGAAAGGTAGGAGGGAGCAAGATCATGGAGGCATTGAAAACAGAGGGCACATCAGGTGGTAATTTTGTGTTCAATGCGGGCTTGGACAGGAAGCCAGTGCAGCTCCCTCAAGAGATGCTTTGCATGTCAGATCTGCGTTTTCTGAGAACTAGGCATGCAGCATGGTTCTGAGAGCCGTCTGTCATTTGTCCAGCAGCGTGTTTGGAAGACCAACAAACAAAGAATTGCAATAGTCTAGTCTGGACAAAACAAATGCTGACATGAGCTTTGGGTCATATTGATGGTAAGAAAAGGATGGACATGACTGATTCTGCGGAGCTCAAGATAGATGGTCCAACACAGTAGAGCTGTTTATATGGTCCTCCATTGAGAGGACACAATCCAGATTTTTACCGCAAGATTCCTCACAGACTCAGCAAAACCGAACTCTACACCAGACGAAACAAAAGGAATATTGTCGGGGACTGCTTTGAGCTGCCTGGCTGTCCCAGCAGGGATGACCACGGTTTTCCCATAATTTATTTTCAGCTTGTTTACAGTCAGCCATTTTCTGACAGATTTTATCATCTGCTGAAAAATGGCAAGGAGCTGGAGAAACTGACAGGGTTGTGCTGACTGATGCAACTCTGCATTGTCAGCAAGCATGTGATGCATGACATCACACTGCCTGATCTGATGACTGAGAGGTTTAATGTACATTGTAAACAGCACAGGGCCTAACACGGAACCCTGGGGTACTCCATACTTCAGAGGAACAGGTTTTGAACCATGATTGAGTACAACAGCAGACTGGAATTGGTCACTCAAGTAAGATGCAAACCATTTTAGGACATTGCCTGACAGTCCACAGGAGACTTCTTGTAGTCTTTTAAGCAAGACATCAAGGTCCAGCGTATCAAATGCTGCTGACAGATTGAGTAGGAATAACAAAGATACGCGTGTGTCACTGCGTGCTTGCTTGCCTCTCTCTCTCTCTCTCTCTCTCTCTCTCTCTCTCTCTCTCTCTCTCTCTCTCTCTCTCTCTCTCTCTCTCTCTCTCTCTCTCTCTGTGTCTCTGTCTCTGTGTTTGATGTCACATTGTCAGTACTTGCTTCTTGGTCCTGGTGGTGGTTGTTTGTTGGTTTTTTTTTTTGTTTGTTTGTTTTGATGAATCCTTTGTATAATTTTGTACTAACTTTGTAGTTCTGATAGTAATGGGAAGTATGAAAAATGGCTAACCTAATACCTTAACCATTGTTAAAAAAAAACCCAAAAACATTCTCATTTGTGTGTGTGTGTGTGTGTGTGTGTGTGTGTGTGTGTGTGTGTGTGTGTGAGGGAGAGATAAAAAGAGATAGACAGACAAAGACAGTGAATTGCAGAGAAAGAGACGCACACACACACACACACAGATAGAGAGAAAGGAGTCCCCAGGGGAAAACAGATTTTGTGAAGTCATAGTAAAAGTGCGTTAATGTTTGCATTAATGTATAAAGCTGTGTTTCAGCATTGGGGACAGCATTTCGCTTCTTCTTGACAGACAAGATGGAGCATACTGTTTTAGGCTGCACAAAGAAAGAGTGTACTATGTCAGGTGAGTCAGAGTGTGTTCGGGATGACTATGTGATGAACTCAGAAGTCAAAATTGTGTGAGTGCATTCGTGTGCCATCTTCTGAACATTGATCTCTCACAAACAATCAAAGGCGCATGCAGTCACACAAACACACGTACACACATGCACACACACACACACACACACACACACACACACACACACACACACACACACACACACACACACACACACACACACACACACACACACACACACACACACATATACTCGCAAGTGCACGCACAGGCTCGCTCTTATGCGCACACACATGGGTGCTGCTTATATGCACATACACACACACAGGTGCACACAGACACTGATACAGTGATACACACAGGTGCACACATACATATACCCAATCAATTTGTATTCAGTAAATGTATTTAAGTCTGCCGCAGTTTTGAGTCTAATACAGCCCTAATAGTTTAAATGAAATACATGTGTTATTTTTGTTGTTGTTGTTGTTGCTTGCAAACTTGAGTTTATAACTTCATTCTCCTTATCTAGGAGGTAATGCTATCACTCGATTCTGTGGCTGTGTTAATTGTTTATTTGTTAAACTACGCCGAACTAGCAAACCAGTTTTTGTAGGATAGAAAGTAGCTAAACGACAAAGCCATGACGTTTTTTTGCAGATCGTTGTTGTGGATTCAGATTTGAAAGCAGACCTGAGATTCATTCAGTAATATTATAATGAAACTTAGGGAACTGATTTTTAACAAGGGCTGCTAATGGTAGAAAGATAAGAGCTGCCAAGTGCTACACTTTTAATGTAACATGCTACAATTTTGTTGGCATTGCTACAAATCTACACTTTGTGGCCAAATGTTAGATCAGAACACAAAAATGATAGTCATTGAAAAAAAAGATGCTTTACACACTCCATGGCAGCACGGAAGTGAATGTTTAAGATTTATGAAATAAAGCATGGCCAGGTTTCTTCAGAAGAGGAGAAAAGCAGAAGAAAAATTGCTAGAGATGATCATTACTTTGCCGCCTTGTCAATGGGTTTCGTAGTCAGCTGCTGTTTGAATTTTTGCAGGTCAAATCAAAACCACCCAAAAAAACTCATGACATTTCTGTCTTAGTCTGCCATCGTGTCATTGTGAAAAAAAGTGCAACTAACAGTGCTGTTGAGTCCGACCTTTTATGCCATATATGAGTGCTAAATTTACATTTTGAATGCTGTGCTTAAAATGTCAAAATGCTGCACTCTGTACTGTTCAGGCTTTAGCAGGTCTGTGAGGTGCATTGTGTCCCAAAGACAACATTATGAACTTCTGCTGCAGATTCATGATACATTTGGCAGAGGAGGGAGTTCTCCCTAATGCCCATAGTTTAGTTCTAGGTCGTTGTTGTTGTTACAGTTGTTGTAGTTGTTGTCGTTGTTACTATTTTGTGTCTGTTTTATGTGTTTCATTTGTTTTGTTTGAAAAGGAATTACTTGTTTGATTAATTTTTGTTACATTTATTTTTAGCAGAGACCAGAGGATCTGTCTGGTTGTCAGTGTGAGAAGTATATGAGACGTGAACATCTTGTATTTTTTGTTCCCTTCACTTAAAAGGAACCTATAATGAATGTTTCTCCCAAATAACTGTTCAGAATTATAAATCAGATCATAATGCATTATTTCTAGAATTTTAATTAAGATAATTCTGTCATTTCCTTGTCCAAGCATCATTCTGTGAAAATTAAGTGCCTTGTTGTCCATTTTGCAACAGTAGGCTTTGGTTCCTATTACTAGTATTAGTTTGCCTTAGCTAAGCATAGATACTGCAGTTTTATGATGATCCAGACAGGCGGTATTGGCTGTTTGAGAAGAAAAAACTCTCTGCCAGAAATACAGTGCTTTTATGTATGATATCATGTCTGGTGATTGTTGATAAATCTGAAACATTGATAGTAGAGGATATGTAAATTTCATAGTCATTTGTAACGTACAGATTTTGTGTTTATTTTTGTTTCTTTGTCTTTGATGTGTGCCAGTGAGGACTTGATGAAGAAAGCGGGAAATATCGGACGACCGAATCTTTTGTCTCTAGGGACATGTTTTGGGAAATTTACCAGACACAAAAATTCCGACTCCATATCACAGCTCTTGATTATTTGGCTCCATATGCAAAAGTGAGTTTTGACTTTTTTTTTTGTCTCTTTCTCTCTGTTTTTGTCAGTCTGTCTGTCTGTCTGTCTCTCATGCTTAGCTATTTGTCTGCCTGTCTGTCTCTGCCTCTGTTCCCTTCTTTTTGCTTGGATTCAAGTTGTTTTGCCAGTGTGGTCATTCCACACAGTTATGATTATACTGCCATCTCTCTGTATACTCTTTTCTGTCTGAAAGGCTGCATTTGTGCTGCAAATACATTTGATTTATCTGTGTCTTTGAATTTCTTACTTAAACTGAAGGCTTCAGTTCTTTGGGGAATGCTTTAGATTGCTGTGTACATACATTTACTAAGGATGTAGTACAAACTACAGTGTTCAACAGCAAAATGTCTCACTTCTTAAATAAGATTACTGCAATTTATAGACTAAGTCGCTAATAGGGTGATGCTTTTGTTTCAAAATCTATCTAGGTTGTTTTGTCATCTTATGGAGTCCATGCATGGGCAAACCCCATTTTTTGACACAGAGCTGTCTGTGGCATTTGTGCACATGTTCTGTAGTAATGCCCAGTGGCCGTGTTAAGACAGCTCGGAATCAAAGCATCGAAGTTGATATCATGCAGCAAGGATCATGGCACGTCAGTGTGTTTTAGCCAAGCTTACTTTGACGTGATGATTGCTGCTCATGTTCTGATCTTTCTCTGTCAGCACTAGAATCCTACATGTACAAACTGTGTTCACAGGTAAACATGATTTTCTCTGTCAAAGAGAACGTTTTTTGGTCTGTAATTAAAGAGTGTGTAAAAGGCACGGCATCATGACACATACTGACTGTCACATTCTGGTGCCATGGTTATTCATGGTTGCTGATCACAGTGACATAGTCCCTGTGGAGTTTGTTGTGCCATGGTCCTAGTCTGATGTCGGTTTAGAGATCTGGTTAGCTTTGCAGCAAAGTTAGTGCTCCTTACAACCTGCACTGTCTTGTTTATAGTATAAATGATGTTTATATTGTACATACCACATTGTTGGTGCACTAGAACGCTTTGTGGTTTAATTTTGTTAAAATGGCAGAAAACTGAAAAATAAAATACTACAGTTGCACACAAACTTTTTTGACACATCAGATCTGTCAAAACACATGAAGCACTCTGAGTAATGAATACCAAGGTTGTCAAGCCAGACATAACAATTGGTTGAGTAATAATTAGAAGGTTGTCAAGCCAGACATAACAGTTGGTTGAGTAATGAATACCAAGATTGTCAAGCCAGACATAATAGTTGGTTGAGTAATGAATACCAAGATTGTCAAACCAGGCATAACAATTGGTTCTTTCTGAAAGACTCAGTTCAACAGATTCTACATGCTGTCAGTGAGGGGTTTAGTAACGACACTTCAGTGCCATCTTCTTTGTTACTGACCCTGAGCATGCTTATGAAGACTTCAGATTTTTCTGCATGCTATAAAACAGGGTTCATACGCTCCTTGAAACTCCTTGAAGTCTGACAGCGTTTCAAGGCCTTGAAAACCTTTGAAAATGAATAAAATGTGGTTCTGTTGACCAAACCTTGAAAACCTTTGAAAATCAAGCCATCAGCTCCAAAAATTTTTAATGTAGCAAAAAGAAATGGCAGTTTCATTTTTCTGCGTTCAGGTTATTGAAAAATTATTTTTAAAAGTTTTTACAAACATTGTTGCGATACTGGATTATTGTTGGCTATGTAACCAAGGGAGATAAATTTGTAAATGCATCAGTTTGATGAAATTGCAAATGATCTTCCTGGGTTAATAGCAGATGACAATCCAGGATATGATGATGTTTGTAAAAATTTTTTTTCTAATAATTTTTTTTAACTGCCATTTTTTTTTTTTTTTTTTTTTTTTTTTTCAATTTTTACACAAGTATTGTAGCCTTAAAATAAAAAACCACCCCTTGAAAACTTGAATTTTGTTCTTGGGAGTCTGTAGGAACCCTGTTAAAAGGTATTGAAATTCTATTTGACTGATGCTGATCATCATTTTAAAGGTCTGCTCTTGAGATGGCAATAATTTGTTAAAGGTCTGCTTGTCATGTAAACATGGTGCGGGATCCATTTGTGGAAAAGTTTGCTGTATAAATATAATGAATCAAAGACAAAAAAAAACACTCCTGTTTGTCTGTTCAAACACTGCATCAAGGGCAGAAAACTGTGACATCACATGTCGAGCTGCCTGCATTCCCTTAATTTCAACAAAAGTAATGAAATTTTACCAAAAATAGGAATAGATGGGTGTTCAGTATGTCACAAAGGGTATTCTTGTTACAAAAAGACAGCTAGAGACAACAGTTTGATGTATAGCACTTGGCTTTGGTCTGGGATTGTGGAGAGCTGGCGTTGAAAGAAAGGAAGAAGACTCAATTATTGGTGTATTAAGTGCATCATGTAGGATAGTTTTCCTATATCCACAGCATGGGGAGCATACGGCTACAACAGAAAATGTCATTGTCTCGGTCAAAATCTCCTTCAGTCCTTGTTGACTCAGTGCAAAGGTTTCTGAGGAATGTAGTAACCATTGCGAGATGGGGTGAACAGCAGATTGATCTGACTCACTGGGAGCATGCCAACTTGTCGGAACATTTTTCTGACTCAAATTTAAGTGAAGTTAAGCAATGCCAAGATTTGGTTGATCGCTCCCTTATCCTTGATTACCAGTGAAAATGTGCACTTTTTAGATTGTTATGGCTTGATTTGACACAATTCAAGTGGTCAGTTTTACTATTTGCCACACACTTGATATATGTCAGCTGACAAAATCGCCACCAATCGCTAGAGTAGATAGTCAACATCATGGCTTTATTAGCATTGAATTTTACTATTTGCCAAACACTTGATATATCGTGTCATCTGTCAATTTATCAACAATCTCGCAAGTAAACGGTTTAACGTTGTGCCTGTATTGTCAGTATTGTAACTTACAAATTCAGTCTTCTTTTCATGTGCGGCAGTACAAAGTATGGCTGAAGCCCTCAGCAGAACAGCAGTTTCTGTACGGGCACAACGTACTCAAATCGGGGTTGGGTCGCATTACTGAGGCACCCAGCAGTATCAAGGTGTGGTGGTTCTCAGCATGTCCGACATGCCTCTGGTGAGTAGCCCTTCCATCTCTCTTCCCTCCCCCCTCCCCAAAAACCATTTGCCCACATGGATTCCAGTTTGAAGTTCTTATAATTCTGGTACCTCAGACTGGAGAACTTTCCTACGATCTGCGGATTTTTAAGAAAAGCATCTGATTTTCAGGCAAAGTGAACATCGAAAGAGGAAAAAAGTCTGTTGGAAAGAAAATTGCGAAATGCTTTAGTGCCCAAGTCTCATACCCTTTCCAATTTTTACTAATCCAGGTTTCCATGATTCTACACTTTGTGCTCTGCCCCCCCCCCCCCCCCCCCGGCAGTTAGTATGGAATATTACAGCGTTTTACAGCGTTTTTCTGCTTGCATTAAACATAGCTTTTCAGTGGCGGGCAAATATGTAGGTGAACGTAATTTGTTCAGCCGTTCTTCTGGTTATGGATCGTGCAGATAGTTCTTCATTTTATGGGAAAATACAATGTCTTTTGTGTCATGAATTGTAAATCAAGGGGAGACCTTCTAGGAAGGCACAATTGTCAACTGTTGGAGATTTGGTTGGACTGAAAAGCATGGATGAAAATACATGTCCAGAAATGCTGGAAACCAGAATTTGATCTCTCTGTTTGTCCTGAGATCCTGAAATCACAACATGTCCTGTTCGATTTTTTTTTTACATGGATGTTTCTGTAAAACTGTCCTGATTACTCCAACTGAACCAGGTTTCTTCTTTTCCAAAGTGTTCATTTCCTTTGTCGTTTTGCTGAAAAAATGCACAAATGCTGCTTCGGCCAATAGTTACAACAACGTTCGTTGAACCTAGTGAAAATAATGTCAGCAGTCAATGCCATTGTTCAAAACAAGTTTTGTTTTTACCTGCCATCACATTGCAAAGGCTTCTTCTGTGTAGTAATCATCTGCTCTCACATTAACTACGGTGAAGTAGGTTCCTACTGACACAAATTACTTTCAGACCTGATTCATCAGATTACTTTGGCATAGACTCATGCTCTCTCGATTATTTTTGTTTTAGATATTTCTGTGCATGTTGTCAAAAATTTGACACAGCTTGACATCATTTTGCATACGGAAGTTAACAAGAGTTGCACACTTTGGTCAGGTTTCCCCTCCTATGGTTTGAGTCCACAAGTGCAGTTACCACTCAACAATCTTGTCTCATGAATTTTGTCCCAATTTTTTTTTTTTTTAAAGTTTGTCATATTCATCTGGTTTTTCTCAATCATGGAATAAAGAACCAAATTCGACAAAATCACATGGGTAAACAGGTCTGTAGCTATATATAGTTATATGCGAAAAAAATGAAGAGAGAAATAAAAAAAAAAAAAAATGTTAAAGTATCATTCTAACTAATTACAGTTACAAGTACATTCATTTTGCCAGTTAATGCAAGCTGAAAGGCCACTTAAAATGTGATTCCTGGTTCTTCATTGTGTGACAGAGCACCAGTTGGTTAGTTTAGCAGGCAAAATGAACAAATTGCTCAGTCTATATTTCTGAAAACACTGGGGCCTAGCCAGCCCATGGATCCTGGCCATTTTCAGAGATTTTTGTTGTCGGCTGTTTTCCTGGCTGTACTTGTTGAGCTTTCACAGAAGTAATGAAGTGATCTTCACGCTATTGAACACATGGAATTCTCACAGTTGTGTGTGATGGCTACTTCAATGCATATGCCATGATTGTGACAGAAGGGTCAAAATCTGTCTTGAGTTATCGACCTTGCACAGCGTTGTGTTTTGGTTGTCTTTTGGAAATGAAACATAGAAATCAAGGGGCATGAGTGTTCATAGGCCACAGGTCTCAGGTCGCATCACCTGATGAAACAAAAGCACTGAATAAATGACTCATGGGTTGAACAATCCAAAGAGAGTGCATGTGGAACATCACCTGATGAAACAAAAGCACTGAACAAATGACCCTTGGGTTGAACAATCCCAAGAGAGTGATGTGCAACATCACCTGATGAAACAAAAGCACTGAATGAATGACTCATGGGTTGAACAATCCAAAGAGAGTGCATGTGGAACATCACCTGATGAAACAAAAGCACTGAACAAATGACCCTTGGGTTGAACAATCCAAAGAGAGTGCATGTGCAACATCACCTGATGAAACAAAACCACTGAATAATGACTCATGGGTTGAACAATCCAAAGAGAGTGCATGTGGAACATCACCTGATGAAACAAAAGCACTGAATAAATGACTCATGGGTTGAACAATCCAAAGAGAGTGCATGTGCAACATCACCTGATGAAACAAAAGCACTGAACAAAATGACCCTTTGGTTGAAGAATCATAGAGAACGCATATGCAATGAAAAAAGAGGATACATGTAACTGTAAAACAAAAAAACTTGTTTAATCAGACACTTGATTAGATGGGCAGTAAATAAGTAACATTTAAAGGTTTATCAAAAGTACATTACCTGTGTTTCTGAGAGATGGATATTTGATCGAGAGAATTCAGGTATTATTGTTTACTTGGAGTTCTAGCTGAGGAGGAATGGAGAGAGAGTGAGAGAGAGGGAGGGAGCAAGAGAGGACACCAGATTTACCAAGGTTGGGTGTGTGTGTGTGTGCGTGTGTGTGTGTGTGTGTGTGTGTGCATGTGTGTGTGTGTGTGTGTGTGTGTTCATGCATGTGTCTGTTGATGATGGTATGCCTGTGTGTTTTGAGGAAAGACAGATCGCTTTGACTCTGACCTGATGTGTTGCAGGGGTTTGGTGTTGCGGCCAAATCAACAGAAGCATGTCGACATGCGGACCCCATGATGCCTGTTGTTTTTCACCAGGCAGACATTGGGGAGTATATTCGTCATGAGGAATCTTTAGTGTGAAACTGTGTGTGCCTTGCATGAGGGGAAAATGGAAAGCGAAAGAGATGTGAAATGCTGTTTGTGTGCATGTGTGCTGTGTGTGTGTGTGTGTGTGTGTGTGTGTGTGTGCACTTGTGTGTGTGTGTGTGTGTATGTGTGTGCATGTGCACTTGTGTGTGTGTGTGTGTGTATGTATGTGTATACTTAGAACTACATGAGTATGCACATGCTCCTGGTTTACAATACATATGCCAGTGAATAATTTCTCAGTCAGAGACTTTGTCAGTTTTTTTTTTTTTTTTTTTCATCTGCCTCATCTTCCATGCCACTTTAGAGGCTCTATCCCCATGCCGCTTATTCTGCCTCCTAGATCGTAGCACCCCCCACCTTGTCTAACTGCTGCACCTGCACGGGTAATCCACAGAGACCAGTGCCCACTCATCATGAGGCATGCCACCAGAGGAGACACTGTAGAGGCTTTGTTTGTTGTTTTAGCTTAGCTGGTCATGTGCAAAACAACACATGTACATTACTAGTACCAGCCCTAAATCAATGTGCGAATTTGCACAACATGCAAACCTAATGATTATTATGTTGAGGTTCTCCCCAGATTCCTGTCGCTTGTACACACTTGTTCTCAGTCTTACACAGTGTATTCTACATCTGATGCTCAGAATTGAATATTGGGGCCACTGACTCACTTAAGTCTTCATTAACTCATTCCATGCCATGAGTTCTTTCCCTTGCTAAACCCTGAAAACCCGGGGTTTGTATAGGGTAGGAAAAAAATTCTCATAGTTATAAATGAGCAGACAGACACTTGAAATTTTGTGAGTGCACACAATGCATATTAATGTATATTTGAACAATACAATATTTTTAAAAATTATTATTTGGACAATATATTTGTTCTTGAGTTTCGTACCCGATACATCACTTGGACAGTGCGAACTTTCAAAATCTGAATCCGCATATGCGGACATTGGCATCATACGCTTTGTCATGCGATGTCCGCATTTGCGGACAAAAGAAGCGAGTGAGTTAAGCGCAGTTAGGATGCATGAAATGAAGCCTTCAATCTAATTGCATGCATCACAGTACTTGGTGCCAGACTGCTGTGTCATGTAATAGTGCATCCCATGATGATTCAGTCCCATGTGGGCTTATGCACAGCAGTTTTCAAGCTGATCGAGGCAAACCAGTCACAGTCATGAATTCTTGGCTCACTGTAGTGATGCATTGAGGAAAAATGTGGGAGGATATAATTTTTCTGGTATTAACTCATAACCCACGGCAGTATAGTTGAAACAACAGTCAAGATATGTTGTCGGTTGATTGTCCATTTAATGATGTCAGTGGTTGGGCCGTCTTCTTTGGTTAGCCCAGATAGGGCTGGACTGTGGATTGTGGAGGCACATGTCACATAGAGGCACATGTCACATAGAGGCACATGTGACACAAGACTGAATGAGAGTGGATTGATGCCACCCTGCTCCCCGAAGATGGAGTATGGCTGCCTTAATGGCGGGATAAAAAACAGTCATACTCACAAAACTCCACTGCCTGTCTAACTCTATACAGGCAGTGTCCGCAGGAGTATCAGCCTGCTTCCGCTCAAAGAAAGAAAGAAAGATACCACCCTGCCTGCCTCAGCACATGTGACTGAAAGTATCTCAGCTTTTCTCCAAGGTGAAGGCCTTATCAAGGTTCACCAGTCAAGAATACTAAAAAAAAAAAAAATTAAACAACAATTGAAATGGAAAAGGTGTTAACAAACCATTACTTCCAAAAGTTTTTTCATGCTGTGAAAATGTTGACTTACTGTAAGCTGTTGAGGAGAGGGAAAGTGGTTTGAAGTTCAGGTTTTGAGGAAGATGAATGAGAATGAGCTGTGATGACTACAGCAGCGGCTGGTCTGGTTGTGATGGTGGTATGAGAGAAGCAGTGAGATGTGCCTGGTTGGGATTCCCACATATGTTGATTCAGAAGTTTGATTAATCCTTTTAGTCCTTCCTGATTTACATCTTCAGAAGTCTTTTTGCCTAACAGATGTAGACAGATTTGTTGGAAGGGAAAAGATGCTTAACTCAATGTCATGAAAACATGTCTATTACAGTATAATGCATCATACTAATATGTTATGTAATTTATATGTGCAGTTTCTAACTTGGCGAAGTCAAACATTGTGACAAAAACATGACTATTATAGAATACTAGTTCAGTAAGAAAATAACAACATATATATTTATACATACATGTATGTATGTATGTATAAGATGCAGTTTTTGACTTTGGACGCTTTGGCAAAGTCAAACATTCTGATATCTTCAACACAACTTTTGTTTTTGAATGTTAGTGCCAAACAGATGTTTTGTCCCAATATGTCGAGCCTTTCACTTACCACAGAGCTATGATTTTTCCCTAAGTGTTCTAAATTCAGTAGCAGGAGCTGCTGACATGGTTTGGAGACCCCCATAGAAGCTGTGTTCCCCGTACTGCCTGACATAGCTGTGTAGAAGGCTGCGGGCTGGGTTTTTTTTTCGGTTAGATTATCTGCCCATGCTTCAGCCATGTTGACATTCATTCAATCATCAGTGTTTGAAATAAGAAAAACTTTATGATTTATGTATTATTTATGAATTCGGGATGAAAATCACTTTCAGAGTCCATTGGAATGTGGTCAAGAACCTGTGTGGAATGTAATCTTGAAAAAGATGCAGAAAAAGCATTCTAAGTGGTAATCATACAGCAAACCTGAAGCTTGTTGAATTAGTAGGAAATTATGTTGAAGTGACTTCCATTTACTTGCGTGCATTGATTTGCATTAGGTTGGAAACCAGTTTGATAACATGATTTCAGACATTACATTGTTGCAGGTTCGGAGTGCTCTCAGGGGGGTGGGAGATGGGGTTGAAAGTGTTAATGGGGGAAAACACAAATCTGGATGGACTTCATTTTTCCTATCAGTGTTTGTCTTTGGTGCTTCTTGTCTTCTTACTTCTTTGGGAGAGGGGAGGGGGGTGTATTGTTCTTGCACTACACGATTGTGAAAAGACCAGTTGTGTATGAATCAGCGGCTGCTGGTATGACACAGAATTAAAGGTATAATAGGAGATGGAACATCAGTATTACTGATAGAAATGTAAAAATAAGTACATGCCATTTTTGCATTTACTATGATGTTGAGTTTGTTTTAGGAAGTTGGCATGAGATGCTTTCAATGTTGTTAAAAGGTGGATACTTTTCCTCAGTAGAAGTGCGAGGCAAAGCCAGTTGTTTGATAGAAGAAAAGTGCACAGCCAACATGGAGGCATGCTGTTGTTAACAGGCAGGGCTGCGGGCCCTTCAAGGGAAGGCAGCTGTCAGTGACAACTGTCCAGTGGGCTTGACTGTGAGCTGTCTTTAAGCCTCTGTCCACTTGGCTTCTTTCCCTTAAGCTTTTTGCCTACATTGTCACCCCCCTTCCTTCCCCAACTTTACCCTAACTCCCCACTCTATCACAGGCTCCGTTATGTCAGCTCACAGCATATCGCTCGTTACAGGGCATTGCAGTCAGAGTTCACACAAGAAAACCAATTCTTTTTATCATCTATAATTGATTTTAAGTACTAGACATAGTCTATCAAAAAATGTCCAGGTATCAAAAAAGGTAGGAAATCTAACACAGAAATAAGAAGAGTTACAAATGGCTTTTTTTTCCCCTCCACCACCCCGGTCTTTACTTTTTTTTTGTTTTTTTTTTGTATTTTTCTTCTTTTCCTTTTTTTTTATGTAAAGATGTTTTTTTTTTTCTTTCTTTTTCCAGTGGGGCCTTCATCCTTTTTTCCCCCCACTTTTTCACTTTCTTCTCTTCAAAGCCTCACACTCCATGCATTGTCTGTGTGTTACACTACCAATGGACATTTGCTTGCTGTTTAATTTTTTTTTTTTTTCTGAGTTTGATACAAGCTGTCTGAGTTTGTTCATGTTCTAATGTTTGGTGCGCTGTCACTTTTGCTCTGTATTAACAAATGGCTAAACATGCCATGATATAGGCAACGGCTATGCGGCCATGCACAGTGCACATGCTGAGGGTAAGACTGTCCGCAACAGTGCACGTAGGGAAAGAGTTTGCTCTCGCCTCGGTGCCCTCCTCTGTAACTCTTTGTCGTTAAACCCCCCCTCCACCCCCCCCCCACTTTCCCCTTCTGGTTACAGGGGAGAGCCTGGATGCTGGCTTTTAGGCAGGCAGTCAGAGGGAGATGGCAAAATCTCATGGTGTTTCTGTCTGAGCTCTCTGTCGGATATACTTGTGCTGACGGTTTTTAGTAGAGACACTTCCTGGTGCTTTAAGTCTTACAGGTACAAGTAAAAAGACTTCAGTGTTGAAAATATATTTCGGTTATGCTGAACCTACAGGAAATGTGTATTAGTGAATTTGTACATAATGTTTGCTTGGGGGAAGCAGACAAATGAAAAAAGATATTCATGGACATTGGAAAAGAAAAGTTATTAAATATGAACGCATGTGTCGAAGTGTGTTTATTCTTTCTGTTCTCTCTCTCTCTCTCTGTGTCTCTGTCTCTATCTTTCTCTCTCTGATACACACATTACGGATGTCCGTTCTGTGGATTGAAAAAGTTTGAAAATCTATGTTCCCGCGATCTGCCATAGTGGTGCAGTCATACATTGCAAAATGCATTCAAGATCTCAATTGCCTCGGTTTCAAAACTCCGTGATTCACTTCTTTGTTGTTACAGCCAGTTTTGTTTGTTTGTTTTTGTTTTTATTTTAATAAGAATGCTGGTATTTATTTGTGGTAATGAAATTTGTCTGTCTTTGTCTATCTATCTGAGTCTCTCTCTCTGTCTCTCTCTGTCTGTCTGTCTGTCTTGCCCTCTTTTTTATCTTTCAAACAGAAATTTGTTGCGCTCTTGCCTGTAAGATGCATTAATGTGCACCAATGCCATCATTGTCTTCCTTCTCTTTTTTTTTTTTGTGTGTTTAGAGTGTGACTGTTATTTGAAAGTAGGTTTCTTCTTTTTTGTCTTCAGATTTAAAGTATGCAGGAAAAGTATTCAGTTAGTGCATTCATGATCATTGAAGAAGTTTCTTTTTATGTTGTGTGTGTGTGTGTGTGTTTAATATTAGCGACCAACAATTTTTTTTTTTTTTTTTTTGTTTCCTTATTGTTTTGCGGACAGTAGGTCTGTCCAGTTTGTTATTCTGTTTTGTTTATGTGATGCAGTTAAAGCCGGATAGGAAATGTTTTGTTCAGTGAAATTATCCCATTTAGTCAGTATGCCTGGGAATGATTTTTTTTTTTTTTTTTCAGTTTTCTGAACCAGCTATCGACTTATCCAGCACACTGGATAAGTGAACATTGTGTGAATTAATGTCGACTTACCCAGCTGTCAACTTGTTTATCAAGTCTTGAATAAAAACTACAGGCTTTTTGTGAAATTTTTAATTTGTATTTTTCAATCTAAGTCCAGAGATCAGAGTGGCCCCTACCATGGCAACTGGATTTTTTGAACCCATAGGTGAACTGTGGAATCCCAGTTTCTGTCAGGACCATTTCGCAGTCAAAGAAAACTATATTCTAAATTTTTAGCTGAATTGGTAAACATCAGACATCTGAGAGCCAAAACAAGCAAATGTAATGAAATGCTGCACACACACACACACACACACACACACACACACACATACACACACACTACTTGTCACACACACACACACACACACACACACACACACACACACACACACACACACACACACACATGCACGCACACACACTGACACTCACACTCACTGCTACTACTACTACTGCTACTACAAGTACTACTACTACTCGTATGCCAGGCATGAAAATTTTTTATTTGCTTCTCCATACATGCATAATCCTCAAACTGTACAGGAATCCCTCAATGGTGCATTTTGCTTTCTAACTGAAAAAAAAAAGAAAAAGAACCCACCTTTAATTCTATACATATTATGTAAAAGAAGAACTATGAATAGGAGGAGAAGAAGGAAAAAAAACAAAAGAAAAAATCAGTCAGTAAACATTTCACATTATTCCAATATGTAAGTGAAAACACCACTACCACCATTATTTTAATCCGCAGCATCATCAGCATCATTGTTGTTATGATGATGACGTTGATGGAGGTGGTGATTGAAACACCTGGATCCAGGTACCCACTCTTGCAGATTTGGGCTTATTGCAATGTAAGTGATCAAATATTTCAGCATTTTTATTTCATCTCTAACACAGAACAAAGTTCAGTGCCATATAAGAAGCAACCAGGACTGTGTGTCACAGATCTAAACTACTTCTGAATGGGGACAGGACTTCACTCTTGTTATCCAGGTACAAATGCATAAACACCACAGAGACTTTCATTTAAAACCAAAATTAAAGACATCTAACCCAACAAAATACTTAAAAACTGAACAAATTTTGATCAGGAATTGAATAATTATAAACTGGAAAGAGACCAAATTTTTTTTTTTTAAGAAACAAATTCTTCAAAAAGTCGATAGCATTCCAGCTGTACCATTTCTTTTTTAATCATGAAACAAAGTCAAAGATACATTAAAAAAAATGTTGGTTTTTTTTTTTTTTTTTGCTTTTGTCACCATTCCGTACAGCTTTTTAGTGCAGAATATGTGTAATATACCTAATTTTATGCCTTATGGGGTTGGATTATGATCCACATGTTTGTTAGACTTAACTTGAAATTAACCCTGCTCTTATGACACAATGTCTTTTTCTTACCTGCCCTTCAGCCAGTGACAGCACTATCATAGTTTTGTTTTGATCTACAATCTCAAGAGTGACATTAAAGGCACCCAGAACTGCTACCATAATGCATAAGAATTTCCTTTTACTTTTAAACAATGATAACAGTTTTTACTGTTCATTGTTTATCAACACCAAATTTATCTCTATACTCACTGATGCATGAAAGCCATGAAACGGATACATATTTATTTTAAAGATTGCTTCTGTTAAGTCTCTGGATTGTATTCTGTTCAATTCTCCACTTTTTTTTTTTTTTTTTTTTTTTTTTTTTGTGCATACCACACCATGAAAATCCCTGGGAAGTAAGGCATCATACAGTGAATATGGAAGCAAAAGATTTCATTATTACCGCCGAGACATAATGGCAACAATTCACAAGATATCAAGAAAGTATTTTCGGCAGTATTATGAAAATAGAACCAATTGCAACGACATTTCATTTTAAAATATGAAATCAAAAGCATTTAAACAAAAAAAAGAAGAAAAAAACAACTCTCGAAACAAGCCAACCAACCAACAAACAACAACAACAAAAACAACAAAACAAACAAAAACACAACCTTTTCCCCCTCGGTGCCTCCCTGTATGCCCCACAGATAAATATCAGTAATACAATTCAGGAAAAAGACAATGGAGTTGTTTATTTGAGACACAGTTTCAACAAAAAGTCGCTAATGACATTTTTAATAATACAAATTTTCATCATGATACAGGGTCTTAAATATTCAGTACTTCCTTTTCACTGTTTGGATTTCATCAGTATTCACTACAGTTACGTGGTGCGACTGCAAGACAAGTTGACTGTGTTAAAAAAAAGTGTGTGTGTGTGTGTGTGTGTGCATATTTTTAGCCTTTTTTGACTAAGCATGTTTCGCATATATGACTTCAGTCAGAATTAAACCTACAAGTAATGTACAATGTCTTTTGTTATGTATGTTTTAGGCAATGTTAGGGTGAGAGTTATAGGTTTTCTTTTGCTTTGATTTGAAAATTTGCATGACGTAAAAGATGCCCAAACATACTATAACAATGCATAATTACTTGTTTAGTTTTTGTTTATGATTCTAGACAATGGTCACAGTATGTTCTCTATGGTTTATGAATATCACATCTGTTTTGATTTCTTACTTACGCTCATAAGCCATCAAAGGATACATACTAATGTTTTTATGATTTAATACTCCTGACTATGTGCTATGGAATTGCCCTCATGGGTTTTGTATATACAACATTATGTAAGAATCCCACAGCAATAAAGTAACAGATAGTGAACGTGACAGTAAAATATTTCAACACTATTGTCTAAGCAAAATCATGATGTTCTATAGATATGAAAGAGATTTTGACCATTATCTTTACATAATAAAAATTAACAAAGTACCAAAGACTCTTTTATAGTGAATTAAAAGCATTGAAACTTTTCAGGATTATATGTAGATAGATAGATGGATATACAAATTACATATAAATAATGATGGGCTGTTAGTGCAAAATAAATTGAGTATGAATGAAAAAAAAAAGTTTTTATAAATGGAACAGTGTAAATAGTCCTAGTTTTAAGCTTTTGGGGTTGAAATAGGTTCCACATACATTATATCAGACCTAACCAATACGATACAATATCCTTTTCCTATTCAGATTAGGACAAAGTTAAGGCCATCTGATAGGTTTCTTTCACTTTGATCAAAGGTTTCAGAATGACATAGAAAAAAAAGTAAGTTATACTTTAATGCATGAGAGCATTTTTTGTTCTCTTTTGTTATTTCAGACACTGATTACAGCATGGTCTTTATGATTTATGGATACGGGATCTGACAGTTTGCGTATTGTTGCTTGTAAGCCATCAAAAGAATACTTAATACATGAGGGGAAAATCTTTACAAAGTCCACCTATTGTACATCATGTAATCATGCACACTTTTTATATTCACACCGCAACATAAATTCCCTCTGTAGTAAGGCATCCAACAGTAAATGTGGAAGCATATCAAGAAAAGAATTTTGGCTATTATGAAAAATAAAATCAATAAAATACCTACAATTTCATGGCATTGGCACCAATAAGATACTGTGAAAAAGAAAATCAATCAGGGTTTTATAAATGGAAAACGACGATCGATTTGGGAACACACAGCTAACAAATGTTGTTCATTTAGTTAAAGAAAAAAAAAGGACAAATCTTTACCTACTGTGGTTACCATAAGAAATGATAAGAAGACAACGGATCATAGCTGAGAATTTCTTCAATCATTGGATGACACCAGGTGTCTTTTCCAAGATTCAATCAATGCACAAGGAGGTCGATGTACTTTGGTCATTTCTTACTCAGTCTGAAAGTACCCATCCCCCATCCCCTCCCCCCCCCCCACCCCCCAAATCTCTCCATCGGCCGGAGTTTCCTGTGGGGATCTATCAGTTATTATGTTTTTGAGAAGGTGATAGAAAGATGGAAGAATTCTGAGTTTTTCCCCATTTTGTCCCCTTTCGAACCATAGACTGACCGATTGCATCGTTCTGAGGAAAACATCTTGAGAACAAGAGGGTCCATACACTGTAATGTGGAAATGAAGATTTGGGTAAGGTCTTTGCCAAGCTAAAAGATCATAGACATTTTCACTGAACAACAATGGGCCAAAGAGAAGGGAGACAGGAACAAAGCAAATGGCAAAAAGAGAAGGAAATGGACAAATAACTCGGTTCAGATTCAGTGTAGGAGGAAGACGGATGGGGAAGGGAAGTTGTGAAGAGAAAAACAATTTGAGACACAGACAGACAGAAATAACGTTTTGAAATGATGGGGAAAATCATCGGAAGAGCACTTACACAATGTAGCAGGTGTGAAAGACACTGTCGCATTTTAACAGTGTACATTTTAACAACATGTCAAAACATGAAATAACCTTGTACGCTGTGAGGAAAATCTTGACTGTCTGGAGGAAAAAGGGATTTGTTTTCTAGCCGCAAGTGGATTTCTCTGGTGGTGTCCTTAGCGGTGGAGTGTTAAGGCCAGCTGGGTAGCGAGTCCTGTGCCCTGTCACCATGTATCCACTAATATCGTCGGTATGGCCAGTTGGTGTTCGGTTGATGCCTGCATTAAAATTTAAAAAAAAGAAAGAAAATACAAGAAGCGTCTTTAAAATTGCCGTGATCGGTCAGTACTAGCCAGTTCCATTCAAAGTGGAAATAGATTTGTCAAAGTGATGTGAATTTTAAGAGGAAAGGATATTAATACTTCTGCAAGACAATACAGACAAACAGGTCACAGGACAAGAAAGTGTGTATTGTCTTGCAGAAATAATATCCTTTTTAAATTTTCTTCAGTTTCTGTCATTACTCACCTCGCTTTGAAACCTGAACACATCACACCTGAACTTTAACCTGACCACATCACACCTCTTCTCATCTTTAACCTTAGCACATCACACATTTAATGTGGCTTCATAACACCTTTCCTCACCTTTAACCCGACCATATCGCACCTCTCTATACCTTTAGACTGACCACATTACATCCACTCTTACCTCTTACCTGACCATATTACACCTCACCTTTAGCCCGAGCACATCACACCTCTCCTCACCATTAATGTGACCTCTTTACACCTGTCAACACTGTTCACGTTCTCTCATCATATTTCTTGTCACCTTTAAACTGACCACGTCACACCTTTCCTCACCATTAATGTGACCTCTTTACACCTGTCAACACTGTTCACGTTATCTCATCATATTTCTCGTCACCTTTAAACTGACCACGTCACACCTTTCCTCACCTTTAAACTGACCACATTCGACTCTTCTCATGACCACATGACATCGGTCTTCACCTTTAATCCTGCCACATTACACCATTCTTCACCTTCAATGTGACCACATACACACTCGCTTGTCACCTTTGACCAGACCAAATCACCTGTCCTCACCTATGATACTGACCACATACGCACCATCTCCTCCCCTTTAACATGACCACGTCACACCTCTCCTGACCTTTTGAACGTGACCTCATTACACCCTTAATGACCTTTAACCTGACCCTATCACACCCCTCATGACCTTTGATTTCATCACGTCGCCTCACTTTCCCTTTAACGTAACCACATAGCATGTTTTCCAACATCTGACATGGCGATGTAACATCTCACCTCACGTTTCAGCTTATATCAAAGCTCTACCAGTTCTCAAATCATGACTACAATACACCTCTCCTCACATTTGAAATGACCACATCACACCTATCCACAATACGCTGCACTGCCTTTGAACTGAAGCACATACTGCTCGTGAAACGGCGTGACTGGCATTCAAAGTTTTCAGTGGTACTCGTTCTGCTTATCTGTCTGGAAGTTCGCATGTCATGTACTTTCTTACACATATCGCTCTGGCACAAAGAACCTCCGAAAACTTCCGAACTACAACTTAAAATCTGCTGGCCAGAGACCTTGATTATTAATTTTTAGTGTGCTATAAAAATCTGGAACAATCTGCCATATTCCCTTCGACATAGTTCATCTTTCTTCGCATCAACAAACTCTCACACACACACACACACACACACACACGAGCGCCCCGTCCCCCCCCCCCCCCCCCCTCCACACACACACGCACGCACACACGCGCGCACCCACGCACGCCTGGTGAGCGCACACTCGCACACACACACACACACACACATAAAAAAAGCGCGCACGCGCACGAACACTCGCGCGAGTGCACACACACACACACACACACACGCGCGCGCGCGCGCGCGCACGCATGCACGCACGTACACACATTTATTATTTTGATGGGTAGGAGAGGTACTACTAAACAGTTGCTTTGGCAACGACACTGATTGTGCAAAGACAGGAGATAACTTACACGACTCTGGACGGGACTGGGGAGCTGGGTGGCGTCTTCTTTTTCGTAGGGCCTAAAACAAACACCTAGATACATAATCTGTCTGTCTTTGTCTCTCTCTCTCTCTCTCTCTCCTCTCTCTCTCTCTTCTCCCTCCTCTCTCTCTCTCTCTCTCTCTCTTCTCCCTCCATCTCTCTCTCACTCTCCCTCTCTCTCTCTTCCCCCCCCCCCCCCCCCCCCCCCCCTCGCCCACCTCTCCCCATGCAACTCTCCTCTCTCTCCTTCGTCATGTTGGTAGATACGTTCACCATGAAGAAAAAAAAAAAAGAAAAACCGTTAAGGTCTGATTATATCATGAGTCTTAATGCTTTCTTTCTGTAATGGCTGATTTTGTATGTTGTTACTGTTGTTCTAAAATATTACGTAATATCTGTATACTCTCTTTTGTTTTCGATTTAATGCCGTCCGCAATCTTGGAGCCTCGATGAAATAATGGGAAATTGAAATGCGTCTGTACAATTTACTTTCTTCGAATGCCATGATTCGACGGAGTTGAAGTAATAATTCATGATACGCGTTTTATAGCCTTGTATTTTGTTTATGTACATGATTTATGCCAGTAATTGGAATTTATTCGTTAGTTTGCCCGTGTAAAAAATTGAAAAAAATTCTAAATTGAATATATTATAAAATAGAAAACAGAATTCTAGATTGAAAAAAAAAGCATGTATATCATTTGCTTGTAATATGTGCCACCGTGTATTAATGTATGGAATTATGTATGTTGGTTCCCATAGCTGCATTACATGTTTGGATAAAAAAAATATTTATATATGTCATCCATAGCTATGTCCATTATATATGCCTGAAAATCCCCCCGCGCACACTGTCTTCTTTCTGCACATACGTAATATATGTGTGATATATATATATATATATATATATATATATATATATATATATATATATATATATATATCACAATAAAACTAGAGAGCCAGCGAGAACTCCAAAAAACGCTCAACGGGAAGGGAGCGACATAAGTTAAAAATGTGATTAAAAAAGAGATTAAAAAAAAAACACCAACAAGCTTGTTCCAGCTCTCTGCTCTCTTCAGGGTGTTCATCATGAACACCCTGAAGAGAGCAGAGAGCTGGAAACAAGCTTGTTGTTTTTTTTTTTTTTTTTTTTTTTTTTTAATCTCTTTTTTAATCACATTTAAAAAAAAAAAAAAATATATATATATATATATTACATATATTACATAATTAAAATGCGGGGGGGAACAAATATGTAATATCTCAAATGCGTCCATACTGTGCTTTGTAGAAGAGGTCTGGACAAGCCCAGTCACGGCGATAGCGAGTCATGGTTAGTACACACCTAACCCCGTGATTGACAGTGTCTGCTGACTTCTCATGCAACTGAGGTGTACGCCTACTCCCCCTTCCCCTTCCTGGCCACAGCGGGCTCGGCTTGTTCACGATCAATGTTTCTTTTCTCCATTTTCTGACTAATTTGAGTGCCTGGAGGACTGGTAGTAGAGCGCCGTGTTCGCCCACTGACGATGATGTGAGTTCAAATCCCGGTGTCATCTTTCGCAGGTCATCTTGACGTGTTGTCGTTCTGGTGGAATACGTGTAGTGTTAGATGAGTCTAATCCTACGCCAGCTCACCCCGAGACAGTTACTCCTTTCTGCCAGATTGCTTTTGATGGATGTGGACTCTTGGGAAATCGGCTGTAGAATTGTTATGTCTCGTTCTGTGACCCTGCCCTTTACTGAAATTGTGCGTGTCTTGCCTCGCTGACCATTCACCTCTATTTGTCACAGGAATGTTTTCATCCTTTTTGTCTCTCCTCGTGCTGTGTTCGGGGTCTGTCACATTTTGTCTTCCGCATTTTGAGTAATCTGAATTAATGATTCCCCATTTTCTCCGTTCTCTTGGACTCTGCTGTTTTTCTTTACTTACCATCCTGTGCTATTGTCAGTTGTTTTCGTCTATTGTTGCCCATTTACCTGCTTTTTTCTTTTCTTTACTTACCATCCTGTGCTATTGTCAGTTGTTTTCGTCTATTGTTGCCCATTTACCTGCTTTTTTCTTTAGACCCCCCCCCCCACACACACACACACACACACACACACACACTTTTTTCCGCTTTGTACAGCTTAATCCAAATGTTGCTGTTGTAAGAAGGCTAATCTGATCGTGAGATCTGAACCACTGAAATGGACACTAATGTCCACTCTGCAGAGTTTGTCTCTATGTGGCTATTTTACGTATTGATATGGTTCTGAAACACATCATCTGGGTATGAAAAATCAGGCGGAGAAGACTGGCGCTGTGTGACCGTTTTACATATTGATATGGTTTTAAAATATATCATCAGGGTATGAAAAATCAGATGGAAAGGAAGACTGGCGCTGTGTGACTGTGTTACGAATTGATATGGTTCTAAAACATATCTTGGTGAAAAATCAGGTGGAAAAGACTGGCGCTCTCAGCCCAGTCTAGCGTTAATGGTCAAACTACTCCGTTATTACTTGTGTACAAATGCATGATTGTTGTTTGTTTGTTGTTGTTGCTGTTGTTGTTGTTGTTTTTACTGTGATCTGTGCGGCTTTTCTTTTCGTCACGTGAGCGTTCTGAGACGATCCAGAGCGGCCGTTATAAAACTTAAAGATTGCCAAATAAAGACAGAGAGACCCATACCGCAACAATACTTCGGTTAAATCACCTATCGCAAACAGGAAAGCCGAGCCACCCAAAACTACAACTGGGTTATCTCCCTGTAGTTGGCAACCCTTAACACCGAGGCGAGAGAGAGAGAGAGAGAGATGATGATGATGATGATGATGATCTTTATTTCCGAGAGAGAGAGAGAGAGATGATGATGATGATGATGATGATAATCTTTTTATTTCCAAGAGAGAGAGAGAAAGAGACAGAGAGAGGAGAGAGAGAGTACGCAAAGCATAGTATGCATTTGCATTTCGTGCATTGTATCATAATACAGGAATCTTACTTCTTTTTAGCAGGATCACAAAAACTAGTAGACAGGCGACGATAGCCAGAGCCAGCAGTGCAGCCACTGCAACCCACATCCACACTCGCTCCTGATGGTTGAAGCAGTCCGATGGGGCACTCGTGGCAAGGCATTGGGTCACTGGGGAAGACACGTGCAGTATATCATCGCTGCATAACCCTATTCCAAGACCAACTTTTAGAGAGAGATACAGAGAGAGAGAGACAGACAGACAGACAGACAGGAAGACAGCTTCGGCTAGTATAAAAAACGAATAGCATACTCTGACTTTTGTCATATGTCGTCATCTTCGTCATTATTATCATAGTGATAATCCGTGTCATTATGTTGGTATGAACAACGTCGCTGATAAAGTACAGTGCCTCCTTCCCACACACAAACACGTGCATGCACGTAGGCGCGTGCGCGAGCGCACGCGCACACACACACACGGAGAGAGAGAGAGAGAGAGACCCACCCACTTTCCCAACCAACGAAGCAAAAAACAACTGACCTTCGTCCACCTGCTTGGCACCTTCCACCGAGTGTCCGCCATTGAAAGGGTTGGTCACTCGACACGTCACCAGCGCCCCTAACACTTTGCTGTCACAGGAGTCCACAGTGCACGTGAAACCTGTCTGGGCCTTTGCAAGGGCCACCCCACTGCACCATGTCCGGGCTTTGGGGGTTGAGCCCTGTCACCTCACAGTGGATGACGAACTGGGTGTGCAAAAGCCTGTTCATCGATGTGTGTGGTTGGTACACTCGCACTTCCACAGTTTCGGGTCCATCTGGATGAAACATTAAATATATTGTTAAGAAAAGAAACCAAAAGTGCTCTTCTCACTGGAGTTAAAAAAAAATAATCATAATTGCTGCCTTAATGGCGGGATAAAAAAAAAAGGGTCATACGCACAAAACTCCACTACCTTTGTTGAACAGATGGGATTAATACCTGCCTGTCGATACTGGGAAAGTCCGCCGGAGTATCAGCTTGCGTATGCAGAAGAAGAAGAAGAAAATAATAGAAAAAAAAAGAAAGAAAGAAAGAAAGAAAACAAGTTTCGTTTTCGTTTGAATATAGTTCAAATTCTAAAAAAAAAAATATATAAAAAAAAAAATTAGCAAAATTAATGATAACACAAAAAATATTTAGTCCTTTAACTGGTTTTAAATTTGGACTGTCAATTAACCAGCATGAAATTGTGTTTGAAAACTTCTGTCTTTCTACTGATCCTGAATGGAAGTCGCTAGGCAGACATCAGTTCAGCAGAATTGTTGCTGCTGGTTTTTTGTTTGTTTTACAGGAGTTACTCTGACGAAAACATTTTTTTAACGCTATTGTCGAAACAAGCGGCCAAGATGTTCAACTTCGGCTGGTTGGAATAACGTATAGCGTACTCTGTAACTGACTTTTGTCATATGTCGTCGTCACCGTCATTATTATCATAGTGATAATCCGTGTCATTATGCTGGTATGAACAACGTCACTGATAAAGTACGGTGCCTCCTTCTCACACACAAAAAAGTGCGTGCACGTACACGCGCATGCGCACACACACATATATATATATGTATGTACACACGCAAACATGCATCTCTCTGTCTATCTATCTATCTATCTTTATTTATCTTTCGCACTCTCTCTCACACACACGTATTAATCAGTATTTCTTTTTTCTTTTCCTTTCTTAAATTTCTTTTGGCCCCGGAGGGCTGGATAAAAAAAAAGCAGCGATGCTTATTCCATTACCCACTGAAAATAAAAATTCGTTCGTTCGTTCTGTCTCTCTCTGTCTCTGTCTCTCTCTCTCTGGAGTGTTGTGTGTATGACCGTTTTTTTTTTTTATCCCGCCATTAAGGCAGTGATTATGATCATTTTTTAAACTCCAGTGAGAAGAGCACCCCCCCCCCCCCCCCACACACACACACACACACACATACACACACACACACGCCCCCCACACCCCCCCCCACCACACACACACACACACACACACCCCCCCACCACGCACGCACGCACACACACACACACACACACACACACACACACACAAAGAGTCCAGTGCACAGTCTGTGCGGATTTCACACGTACATGCTACGTTCAAAGGCAGCACCACGGACTGCCTCTCCAGCCAGACGAGTTCACAGATGGCTTGTGTTCGGTCACGGCCTTTGGTCAGATAGCTACGGGGCAGCACCAGCTGTCTGACCCCATTTCCTGAAGTGGCCACAGGGTCGGAGCGATCTTGGAGCCTCCAGGTCAGATGGCCAGGCGGATAGCCCAGATCATCAGTCGAGCACGTGCAGGTGACTCCCCTCGTCCCTGAGATGTAGCCGACGTCAGTGCAGTTGTGAGTCGGTGGGGACGGCTTGACTGGAAGAACAATCGGTACTCACCCGAGTGAGCGAGACAAACGTGCAACAGTGTGCGTACGTGTGTTTATGCACATTACCATCTCTCTCTCTCTCTCTCTCTCTCTCTCTCTCTCTCTCTCTCTCTCTCTCAAAGTGCATCATTTACAAACATGTTTTTATAGCCATGCTTCAATTGACATTTCAAGTTCTTCTCATCTTCAAATCTATCTCTTCTCAACAGAATTACCACCACAATTTAAAAGCTGCTTCTGCCATTGCTTATTAGGCTGACTCTATCACACACACACACGCACACGCACACACACACACACACACACATACACGCGCGCGTGCACACGCACGCACGCACGCACACACACACACACACACACACACACACAAAACACACACACACACACACACACACATTCGCGCACGCGCGGGCTTGCGCAAAACATACACACACACACACACACACATTTGCGCGCGCGTGGGCGTGCGCAAACACATGCACGCACGCATGCATGCACGCGCGCAAGCATGCACGCACGCACGCAGGCAGAACACACACACACACACACACACACACGCGCGCGCGCGCTTACACCAGACAACATACCAGGTTGAATCTTCGTACTGGCTTCCTTGGAGAGATCCCCGTTGTAACTGTTGGTTACTCTGCAAGTCACGCTCTTTCCTTTCACGTCAGTTCGATCTGGATCCAAACTGCACGTGAATCCCGTCTGGCCCCGGCAAAGCCCACCCCACTCCACCATTTCTGGAGTCCTCGGATTCAGCCCAGTGACATCGCATCGGAAGAGAAAGGTCAGGCGGTAGGAGGCGTCATATAGTGATGAGAAGCTTGGATCTGCACTGCGTCCGGTCCATCTGGAAACAAACATCTGCAGTCAAGTGATGAGAGGCTTGGATCTGCACTGTGTCGGGTCTATCTGAAAACAAACATCTGCAGTCAAGTGATGAGAGGCTTGGATCTGCACTGTGTCGGGTCCATCTGAAAACAAACATCTGCGGTCACTAATGAGAGGCTTGGATCTGCACTGTGCCAGGTCCATCTGGAAACTTCTTCTGCGTACACAGGCTGATACTCCTGTGGACACTCCCTACATAGACAGGTAAGTATTAATCCCATCTGTCCAACAAATGGAGTAGAGTTTTTGTGTGCATGACCTTTTTTTTTTTTCCGCCATTAAGGCAGCCATTTGTCTATCTTCAGGAAGGTGCATGCTATGTGTAACGTGTCATCCATACCAACGGCCAAACTGGCCTTCTCTTCCGAAAGTTGCTGATGGGATTTTACGTGTGTGCAAGATGTTATGCGTGCGTTCACACACGGAACCTCGGTTTAGAGTCTCATTCGAAGGACTGTATGGGAAAAGGAGTCAGAACCAATGTTAACTCCGAGGGAAAAATCCCCCTGTACCGAAACGGCCCGGCGGAAATTCGGACCAGCAACCCTTGGATTACGAGTCCGGCGCTCTACCAACTGAGCTATTCCGCTCCACCCCCCATGTGGAAACAAATCTCTGCGGTCAGGTCTGATTTGTTGACAGGAAATGATAAAGGAAGAAGGCAGTTATCGCTGGCGTGGCGAGAGAGAGTTACATGCTCACGAATCCACACTTGTTCCGCTTCCGGCAATCTTGTTGAGATTATCCTCATGTGTGCTGGGTGTGAACGGGTGCCGTCACTGTTTGGAACTACGGGCAAGGCGTCGGCTCCTCATAGGACAAAACGTAACTATGTATGTTTTGTTATCATATTGAAATGGATCCTTACCATCGGTGAATGTGGCATGATGGTCATAGGGAAGTTATAGCAGTATGTATGATGCGAGCAGGTTTCATCATATGCTATCAAAACCGATCAAAATGGAGAAAACGAGTTGTCAGATCAGTTGTAGCTTCCCCACGGTCGGCCAGATTTAGGAAGTGACGACGATGAGTATGTCACACACACACACACACACACACACACACACACACACACACACACACACACACACACACACAGATGGGAAGGATGGGCGGGGTACAGGGAGAAGCAGTTAGGAATGCTATAAAGATGCCTTCATCGTTTCCATGACTTGTTTCAACTCTTTCTCAGTGATCTCAAAGTTTCCTCTCTGTATGCTGAGCTACGGAGGTTCTTAAAATATGTGTTTTGAACTTCCAAATGTGTTGAATACAATCCGTTGTGATTTTTAACTGTACAGAAAAATTTTGTAATGTTGGTGGAATTAAAATTCCGAAAAAAAAGTTTCAAACATGGCAATAACCAGTCATATCATTTCAAGCAGGAAAATAACAAGAAGAGCACTGAAATAACAAAACACCGTCAAATACAGTTTGTGGCGATCGTGAACTTACACGCTATGTTCAAAGGCAGCGCCACCGACAGTGGCTCGTGCCAGGACACTTCACAGATGGCTTGTGTTCGGTCAAGGTCTCTCCTCAGAAGGTCTGGGGGAAGCACCAGCTGTCTGGTGCCACTAGCTGCTCTTGCCACAGGCTCAGGGCGATCTTGCAGCCTCCAGGTCAGATAGCCTTCAGGATAGCCCAGGTCTTCAGTCGAACACGTGCAGGTAACCTCACCAGTCTCGGCGATGTAGTTGACCTCATTGCAGTTGTGAGTTGGTCTGGATGGCTTGACTGAAAGAGAACGTTGTCAATGTTCAACTGGCTGAACACAAATCTAACATACGATAGTGCAATTGTGTGTGCAGATGTTCTTCTGTCTTTCTGTCTCTGTCTCTCTCTCCCTCCCCCCCCCTCCCTCCCCCCCCCCCCCCCCTCTCTCTCTCTCTCTCTCTCTCTCTCTCTCTCTCTCTCTCTCTCTCTCTCTCTCAGGGCGAGGACTGGATGTAAAAAAGCTTGTCAGTGCTTATGTTATCCTCGTAAATAAAAAAAATTATCTGATCTGATCTGATCTCTCTCTCTCTCTCTCTCTCTCTCTCTCTCTCTCTCTCTCTCTCTCAACACATTTGCTTACAAGCATATTTAACAATAACAATATCAACCAGCTGCCATAACGCAATGGTCGGTGTTGCGGAGTCCCTGCTGGAATATTGTGGATTCGAGTTCCATCAGTACAGTTCATTTGTGGGATTTTTCTGCTCCAACAAAGTTCCTACCCAGAGCTGAACAGGCTATCCTCACTTTGGAAGACTGGAACCACACAATTCGAGTGTTATCCACTCAATGGATGCGTCTCTGAGAGTGTAGTTCCAATTTTCTGACCAACACTGCAGGTTTCTGTATCTCCTGGGCCTGACTGACATCGGGATATTTCACGAAAGTAAGCGTAGAGCATAGCCCTCTTATACAGCCTCAGACTGAAATGGATTTCCATAGCTTCGTCTTCATTATCCTCATCCAGCAGCATAAAAGACGTCTCAAACTTTGTTGTCCTTCATGCCCTGCTCTCAAGGGGAATTCAGTTTAATGTCCTCTCCACGTCTCTGCTCTTGGTGAGTTGGAGTTGAGGTGGCCGGTACGGCCAGGTTCATGGGGACTGTGGCTGGATGGCTGTGGTGATGCCCTCAACAAGTGGACGCTCACACACGCTGTATCAGCAACAGGGGCTCGGTTGATGGCGTTTATGAGTGTGCTGGATCTTCTTTTTCTTCTTCTTCTGCGTACGCAGGCTGATACTACTCCTGCAGGCACTCCCTATATAAGGACAGGCAAGTATTTATCCCATCTACCCAACAAAAGGAGTGGAGTTTTGTGTGTGTATGACCGTTTTTTTTTATTGTGACATTAAGGCAGCCACACTCCAGCTTCGGGGAAGATGTGCTGGATCGGAACAAGCCCAACTGAAGACCACCGAAGTGACTCAGCAGCAGTGCAGCGTGTGTTCTGGTGGCTTGCTTGACGACGACTTGAAATGGACTGCTCCGTGTGAATTGCCAATGCTTCGGCTGTGGCGGGTCACAGCAGGCTGTGTGTGTGGACGGAGAGCTGTCGGGGCTGTGGCGGGTCACAGCAGGCTGTGTGTGTGGACGGAGAGCTGTCGGGGCTGTGACGGGACGGGACACAGCAGGCTGTGTGTGTGGACGGAGAGCTGTCGGCGCTGTGGCGGGTCACAGCAGGCTGTGTGTGTGGACGGAGAGCTGTCGGCGCTGTGGCGGGGACACAGCAGGCTGTGTGTGTGGACGAGAGAGCTGTCGGCGCTGTGGCGGGACACAGCAGGCTGTGTGTGTGGTCGGAGAGCTGTCGGCGCTGTGACGGGACACAGCAGGCTGTGTGTGTGGACGGAGAGCTGTCGGCGCTGTGGCGGGACACAGCAGGCTGTGTGTGTGGACGGAGAGCTGTCGGCGCTGTGGCGGGACACAGCAGGCTGTGTGTGTGGACGGAGAGCTGTCGGCGCTGTGGCGGGTCACAGCAGGCTGTGTGTGTGGACGGAGAGCTGTCGGGGCTGTGGCGGGACACAGCAGGCTGTGTGTGTGGACGGAGAGCTGTCGGGGCTGTGGCGGGACACAGCAGGCTGTGTGTGTGGACGGAGAGCTGTCGGGGCTGTGGCGGGACACAGCAGGCTGTGTGTGTGGACGGAGAGCTGTCGGGGCTGTGACGGGACACAGCAGGCTGTGTGTGTGGACGGAGAGCTGTCGGCGCTGTGGCGGGACACAGCAGGCTGTGTGTGTGGACGGAGAGCTGTCGGGGCTGTGACGAGACACAGCAGGCTGTGTGTGTGGACGGAGAGCTGTCGGGGCTGTGACGGGACACAGCAGGCTGTGTGTGTGGACGGAGAGCTGTCATTAACAGCGTGGGGGTAACGCCATTGAAGTAATACGGACGATGAAATGAAAAGAAAATTAAAGAAAGAAAAAAAAAGAGAGAAAAATCAACAACAAGGAAAAAAAAAAAAACAGCAATAAAAAGATCACAAAACAAAACAATATGCGAAAAGGTAATACACAAGTGACACCCAGTTTCTTCGTAATCTTCTCTTGTATCTCTTTCTGATAAAAAACTACCACCACTACTTAAACTGCTTCTACAACCGCTCGATCTGATTCTGTCACACACGCACCCCCCCCCCCCCCCCCCCCCCCACACACACACACACACACACACACACACACACACACACACACACACACACACACAGGCCTGAATATACCCGTGGTAATCTGTGTCGTGGCTGCCATCATGGCATCATTGTTATAACGGTTGGTCACCCGACACGTCACGTCTTTTTCCCTCTAACGTTGGTCTCATCGGGATCCAAAACGCACGTGAAATCCCTCCTGGCCCTGGCAGAGTCCGCTCCATTCTATCAGCTCTGCATTGATTGGATTGAGCCCAGTGACGTCACAATGGAAGACAAAGGACAAGTCGTGGGACTCATCATAATGGTGAAAGGCTCGTATTTCCACATTGTCCGGCCCATCTGAAAAAAATAGTTTCTTTGCAATCAGCTGATGTGAAGCGCGCAAAACGATAGAACTACAGCGAAGTTACTTTTTTGTACTCCCAGTTCTTATAGAACAGGGAGTACTTTACAATGGGAACGAAAAAAAATGCTGTGTGTGTGGCGCGCGCGCGCGCGCGCGCGCGCGCGCGTGTGTGTGTGTGTGTGTGTGTGTGTGTGTGTGTGTGTGTGTGTGTGTCTGTCCATGGTCAAAACGTGTTCCACTCGCTCCAGACAAAACTACCTGGCTGATCTTTCTGAAAATTTGTAGGTATGTTCATTATGTTACTAACGGCTATAACGGCCCATAACGGTTTTTCTTCTTTATGGAATATGTCAGAAAGTACTCGGCCGATCTTTCTGAAAATTTGTAGGTATGTTCATTATGGATCACAGATGATGGCCGATGTTTACCAGAATAGCCGTTACAAACGGCTATAACGGCCCAGAACGGTTTTTCCTCTTTATGGAATATCTCACGCGTATTCAAGATAAACTGGGAGTACGTTTATATGCTTTGCATCTTGTTTTTTCTTTGTTATGTTGTGGTGATGGTCCTTCTCCATACACAATTCTCTCAGCTCTGGTAGTAAAATGTTCCTGTTTTGGTATGACTTTTAGTATGTCAATTGTTGTTATCATTGTTGTTGCTTTATGATTTTCATTACTGACGTTTTTTTTTTCTCCTAAACGACGTGATTTCATCTATCTGACAGACAGACAGACGCTGGAATGTTTCAAGTTCCAGATAGTCAGCACTGAAATCGTTTGTTTGTATGAACGAATCCACTTGACATTGGTGAAGTGAAAAACAAGAGGACGAGTGTGAGAACAAGAGAGATGAAAATCTGAAAGATAGGCATGTAGACAGATGGATAAACAGATGAACAAACAAACCAATAAATGACTAAATAAATAAATACATAAACACACAAACAAATGAATGAATAGTTTCACAAATAAATGAATAAATAAATAAAACGAGACACAATGAAATAAAAAAAAAAGGAAAAGAAAAACCCACAGAGACAACTAGCCAGCCAAGTAACTGTGTCCGATGATGTCAGGAAATACCGGAAACACAGCCAGGCAACGGAGAATAATTTGAAACATCTTCTGTGACACTGAAATTGTACAGTAACTTCAACAAACATCAAATGAAAAATCTCACGTCACGGGACAGCAGGACGTGGTTTTCATAATCCCTGTCCTCCATACTCACACGCTATGTCAAAGGCAGCTCCACAAACTCTGGATCGTCTGCCCTGTCCGTTTGGCAAACAAGCCGTGTGCGGTCGTA
>JADBJO010000200.1:340000-362500 GCA_016801955.1 Conus betulinus
TGCAAATGTCGCCCCCCACCCCCACCTCCCACCCCACGCTCTGCTAGCATTGCATTTGTTGCTGGCTGTCATGTCGTTTTCAGTAAATTGGAGCGTCCCAGTTCTTCCCGCCCTCACACCCCGCCCCCCCACCCCAAACCCCTTCCCCCCCCCCCCCCCCCCCCCCACCCCCCCATCCGCCCTTCCTAGTTGATTTCAGTAGCGCTGGGCGTCAGCATCGCAGATGACGGTGGCGCGGGTTACCTGTATTGGTGCCACCTCCACGGTAAGTTTGAAGCCATGATCTTTTGCTTCACGTCATCTCGGTCGTAGTGCTCGTTCAGGTGGAACCGCAGAAGAGGTGTGTTGGAGAATATTTCCATTCCCACGCGGATGCCGTTGCAGCTGACGTCGAGAGTGTCCCCCAGGTCCCTCAAGAACTCTTTCGTGTCCACATAATGGGGGAGGGTCACACTGCCGGAATCGTCCAGGATAAGCACCATGTCCACCTGGGCGTCGCAGCCTGAAACAAAGGTCATGATTAATGTGTGTGTTGTGTGTGTGTGTGTGTGTGTGTGTGTGTGTGTGTGTGTGTGTTTGCGTGCGTTGCGTGGCGTGCGTGCGTGCGTGCGTGGCGTGCGTGCGTGCGTGCGTGCGTGCGTGCGTGTGTTGTGTGTGTGTGTGTGTTTTAGAGAGAGAGATAGGCTACAATACGATAGTTATTCAGAGAGAGGAGAGAGAGAAGAGAGACAGGACAGACAGACAGACAGACAGCGAGAGAAAGAGAGAGAGAGAGAGAGAGAGAGAGAGAGAGAGAGAGGATACAATACAATATTTTATTCAGAGAGAGAGAGAGAGAGAGAGAGAGAGAGAGAGATAGAGAGAGGATACAATATGATAGTTATTCAGAGAGAGAGAGAGTATACAATAGACAGTTATTCAGAGAGAGAAAGAGGGGGGGGGGGGGGGGTGCAATACGATAGTTTATTCACACACACACCACACACACACACACAACACCACACACACACACACACACACACAACACAGAGAGAGAGAGAGAGCAGAGAGAGAGAGAGAGAGAGAGAGGAGAGAGAGAAGAGAGAGAGAGAGAGAGATACAATACGAGAGTTATTAAGAGAGAGACAGAGAGAGAGAGAGAGAGAGAGAGAGAGAGAGAGAGAGAGAGAGAGAGAGAGAGACTGGATCCAATACGAGAGTTATTCAGAGGATATATAGATAGATAGAGATAGAGAGAGAGAGAGAGGAGAGAGAGAGGAGAGAGAGAGAGGAGACAGAGATGAGATTTAGAGAGGATACAATATGATATTTATTCAGAGGAGAGAAGAGAGCGAGTATACAATGGACAGTTATTCAGAGAGAGAAAGAGGGCGGGGGATACAATAAGCCTTTGACACTTGATATTTTATTGTCATTACCAATGAGGTCTTTTGACAAGGGGGGAGAGGTAACAGAACAAAAACATTTCCCTCTTCCTTTCCTGCAAACAATAGTACACTTTCATTCCGAGTGTGTATCAAATCCAAAGTTAACAAAAACAAATAAATTCGTAACATTTCGTTATGTCCTCACCTGACGCACAGGAGTAATGCATTAAAGTTAAAACACACATACACATACAAACACACACACACACACACAGTACACACAGTACACACACAAACACACATACCACACACACACACACACACACACACACACACACACACACACACACACCACACACACACACACATTACACACCCTTAAGACTGACTCGACCATCCACTCAATCAAATGAGCGATGAATTTTCGCAACTGATTTAATTACAAGTTCATCATCTGATGATAACACGCCAGCGACATTTGTCTTTTCGCTATATCTAACTGGAAAAATGAACAATTTGTCCGCACTTCATTATAAGCAGTACAGTGGAACAGAAAGTGTTCTTCGTCATCAATAATATGTCTACATGCAGGACAAGGAGATTCTGTGGATGTTTCACATTCAAACCATCATCTTTTGTTCGCATTAAAACCTAAAGTTCTCAACCTAAATCTTGCGTAATTTATTTCTGTGCCATCTATCTGTTATGACATTGAGAAACTTTTCAGGATGGAAACACATTCTTAAATGAGAAAAACCAGCGATATTTTTCTTTACTACTTTCCATATCTGAGTGCCAATTCTGTTTAAAAGAAAATAAGCCTGTCTTTAAATTCCGCAATGAACTGTTGCTCATTTCCTACTTCCTGGGTCATCCACACTATTCCAAAAACCCTGTTCTGAAAGGACTTTCTTTACTTTATAGCCCCAGTTTTCTTTACCTTTTTCCATTTCTAAAAGCATCATATCATAGGCTTGCCTGCTCAAACGGGACTGGGGTAGGCTTCAAGATTTTCAACCAGTACTTTAATACATTTTCACAAATGTACTTATATGAGCGAGAGACGAGAGGATACATACTGACGAGTTATTCAGAGAGAGAGAGAGAGAGAGAGAGAGAGAGAGAGAGAGAGAGAGAGAGAGAGAGAGAGAGAGAGATAGAGAGAGAGAGCAATCAAGACATAAAAACTGTTTATTACTCAAGGAATAGATAGATCTTAGGCAATGCTAAATGATAGTTATTCAGAGAGAGAGAGATATAGAGAGAGAGCTAGATAGATAGTTAGAGAGAGAGAGAGAGAGAGATCAGAAGGTACAATGACCGATAGTTATTCAGATAGCGAGAGTAGAGAGGATCAAATACGAGAGTTATTCACACCGTAAGAGAGAGAGAGAGAGAGAGAGAGAGCGAGATAGAGAGAGAGATAGAGAGAGAGAGAGAGGCTACAATACTAGAGTTATTGCAGATAGATGATAGATAGATAGAAAGAGAGAGAGAGCTAGCAGATAGAGAGTAGAGATAGAGAGAGAAGTGGGTAGGGGGGAGTGAGGATACTGTGTTGTGGGGGTGGGAGTGTTGAGGGGGGGGGTGTGGGGAGTCGGAGAGAGAGGGGATACAGAATATTTTATTCAGAGCGAAGCTAGAGAGAGAGTATACAATTGACAGTTGGTATGGTCAGTTGGATGAGACGAAGATGTGGGGGATAGATACGACTAGAGTTATTCATGAGGAGAAGTAGTGGGTATGGAGTAGAGATAGGAGATAAGAGAGAGTTTAGAGAGAGAGATAAGTGAGAGTAGGCGATAGAGGGGTTATTCGAGAGAAATCGAGAGAGATATAGAGGACGAGAAGATGGGATAGTCGATAATCACAGCACATAAAAACTTTATTACTCACGGATAGAGATCTAGCTTGCATGCCTAAATGGATAGTTAGTCACAGAGAAGCGATAGAGAGAGAGAAGAGAGAGAGAGAGATAGCGAGACAGAGACAGAACAGAGACAGAGGGAGAGAGAGAAGGAAGGTACAATACGAGAGGTTATTCAGAAGAGAGAGATGAGAGAGAGAGAGCGAGAGAGAGAAGCAACTCAAGAATCAAGACTCCATACTCCAGACTCCAGACCTCAAATCTTATTACTCAAGGAAGAGACTTTAGTAGTGCCTAATGTAATTAATTCACACTCACAGAGAGAGAGAGAGAGAGAGAGAGAGAGAGAGACACTGTACAAGAGAGAGAGAGAGAGAGAGAGAGAAAGAGAGAGAGAGAGAGAGAAGGTACAATAAATCAGAATTATTATCCGAGAGAGAGAATGTAAGATAGAGCGAGAAGAGAGAGAGAGAGAGAGAGAGAGAGAGAGAGAGAGATGATGACATTACGATAGTTATTTATAAGAGAGAACAGAGATAGATAGAGAGAGAGATAGAGATACCATACAATAGTTATTTCAGAGAGAGCGAGAGAGGATAGACATATGATAGTTATTTCAGAGAGAGAGAGAGGAGAGACAGAGGCGAGACACCGGAGCCGAGACAAGAGAGAGAGAGACGAGAGAGAGAGAGAGAGAGAGAGAGAGATTTGGCTTCGTGCCCATTCACATGTGGGGAGCAAATGGAGGGGGGGGGGGGGGGGTGGGGGGGGGGGGGGGGGGGGGGGGGGGGGATAATAACTGAACAATACCAATAGATACAATCAAATACAAACATGTTAGGTCATCATGACGAAAAACCACATCAAGAAAATACAGTTAATTTCATGATCAATCTGTTTAAAGCACAATGACAACAACTGTGCAGTCACTGGCCCATAATTATGAGAATTAGGAGCTTTTGTACCATGAACAGAACAAAGTTGAATGGTTGGATGGGTCGGCGGTTCGCGGTTCAAGTCTCACAACAGAAGAGAAGAGCACTCAGAACCACAGCTCTGTACACAGCATACTTTGCGTGCAATTTGATGCCATGGTCTTGCCACAGACTCTTTGAGAGTCTGCCAAAGGCAGAGCCAGCGTTTGAGATGTGCAAACATACTTCTGCGTCCAGAGATCCATCTCTACTTGTAGTGTTGCCCAAATAGCAGAACTTGTCCACAGTTTTGATCTCTGTGTTGTTGATGACGACAGGTGACGGTAGAGCACTGCCAGCTCCGGACAGTGAATATTGATGGTCTCGGTCTTACCAAGACTGATGGTAAGTCCGAAGCGTTGACAGGCTCTTGCAAAGCAACCTGTGATGCACTGGGGAAAAAAGCCATAGGAGTGCGCGGTGAGTGTACAGTCATCTGCAAAAGAGGAACTCTCTCCCAAGGGCATCAAATACTTTAGTCTTGGCCTGTAGTCGTCGTAGGTTAAAGAGTTTGCCTTCTGAACGTTAGTGGATGTGTACCCCCTTGTCACAGTCCTGGAATGCATCAATCAGCATTTCAGCAAACAGAATGGAAAAGAAGGTGGGAGCTAAAACGCATCCTTGTTTCACTCCATTTTTCACTAGCAACGGGGTCTGAGGTATCTTCGTTTTCTTGCAACCTCGTCTGCATGCCATCATGGAATGAAACGATCAGTGAGATTAGCTTTGCCGGACAACCAAACTTGTGAAGGGTCTTCCACAAGCCGGTGCGATTAACGGTGTTGAAGGCCTTGGTGAGACCAACAATTACCATGTGGAGTTTCTGATTCTGCTCACGACACTTCTCTTGTAGCTGGCGAACAGCAAACACCATGTCGGTTGTGCCCTGCCTGCGTGAAACCCGCACTGTGATTCAGGGACGATGGAGTCTGTTATGTGGGTGATGAGTCTGTTCAAGATGACCCTGGCAAGAATCTTTCCTGGGATACACTAAAGGGAAATCCCACGATGGTTGTCACAGGACGCTTTATCACCCTTCCTCTTACAGATGTGTACAACAGAGGCGTCTTTGAAGTCTTGGGGTACATCTCCCTTTCCCCATATGGACTGGAAGAGGTTGGTCAGCTTTGCCAGGAGTACCTCGCCTCCATTTTTGTAGATGTCATCTGGAATTCCATCTGCTCCTGGTGCTTTACCGGACGTGGTCTGCTTCAGAGACTTTGCAGTGTCTGCACTGGAGGGTGGTTCTGCCAGAGATTCCCTCCTGGTGAGAGCGTTGCGATTGCTTCTTCAGATACTGGCGAGACTCTGTTTAAGAGACCATTGAAGTGCTCAGCCCAGCCAACAAGAACGTCAGTCTTATCGGTCAGCAGTGTGGTCTGGTCAGAAGCACGAACTGATGTTGACCCAGAAGTCTTTGGTCCATAGATGGTGCGGAGGCCCTCGTGAAATGTCTTCATGTCGTTGATGTCAGCCGCAGCTTACAGATTCTGATTTCTTTTCCCGCCAATTGTTCTTCATCTGCCGAAGCTTTTGTTGGGTAAGCTGCCTAGCATGCTGGTGCTTCTGCTGTTTCTTCTCGCAGGTCTTGTCGCTGAGGTGATCTCTGTGTGTTTTGTGGAGTATGCCTATAAGCTTGCTGATCTCCGAGTCGTTTTCATCAAACCAGTCTCTATGTCTGTGTTCAACAAAGCCCAGGGTGTCAGCTGCAGCATTGTAAAGGGATTCTTGAAGGCTTTCCATTCCTCGCCAGTGTCTTCTTCAGCGAGGTCGATGTTCGACAGACATTACCGGATTCTTTCTTGCAGAATCTCTCTGCCCGTTATACAGGTAAGCAATGTTCAGCCTTCTCGGGGGCTTGTCTCTGGTTGATCTGTTCTTCAGGGCAAGCTGGATTTCCATCTTGCTCCTGATCAGGCGACGATCTAACCAGCAGTCAGCTCTCATCATGCAGAGTGTAATGAGGACGTCACGTCTGTCCCTCTGGCAAACAATCACATAGTCAAGTATGTGCCATTGTTTGGAGCGGGGGTGCATCCGCATGTTCTTGAACTTGTCTGCCTGCTGAAGATGGTGTTGGTGGAGAGTTCATGTTGTGCACACAGTGGTAACATCAGCAGACCATTGGGGTTGCAGTTTCCAGTGCCGTGGCGTCCCAGAACGTTGGGCCAAGTGGAGTAGTCCCTTCCCACACGAACGTTTAGGTCCCCGAGGACGATGAGCTTGTCCTTGTGGTTGACCTCAGTGATGACACGGTTCAGCTCCTCATAGAAGGCTTGATGTCATCTGGGTTCGTCATTGTTGGAGCGTAGGCGCTGATGATGATGGCAAAAGCGGTCCTTTCTAAGCCTACGCCGCAAAATCATTAGGCGATCATTAATGCCACGTGGCAGGCTATCCAGCTTCCAGAACAAGTTTAGATAATCATTAAAAAAAAAAACCTTTGAAGTTTAGATTAAATGAAGCCCCAAGGTTTTCTTAACAACAAGAACTGTGATCACACGTTTAAAAAGTAAATTGTATAATGATTAAGTCATATCTTAAGCAAGATTTCCTTTCTAACCAGCACTGACATCAGAACAGTTTCATAAGATAAGATCTTTGTGATACTTAGGTTGCTTCTAAACCAGCATTTTCATTGTAACCAGCACCAGTGTCACGTCTGTCTTTTTCTCTCTGTCTAACAAGCCCCGAGAGATACAGGCACCTGCAAGTGTTGGTCAGGAATTTGAGCAACACTCTCAGAATTGACAAGGCTGTCCAGTCTCTTTGAGGTATTATCAAAATACTTTTTTTTTTTGCTGTCCCAACCTCTGCGCCGCCTCAGAGGCAGTGCACATACGCCGCTCATTCCGGCACCCCGTCCACAGCCACAGCCCGGTCGGCCCCGCCGCAGCCCCGGCACCGGCAATCCACAGGGAGCAGTCAATGTCGAGTCGTCATGAGGCAACCCACCGAAGGAGACGCTGCACTGCTTCGGTGGTGTTCAGGGGTGCCTGTTCTGATCTAACATACGCAGGACACCACCTAATAAGCCCTCTACTGACGACAATAATTGCTTAGCCGCGCGGAGCCGGGCGTGAGCGAGGTCTCACTCCGGAGGGCGCCACCACGTCCGTCCAACGACAGTCCCCATGGACTCACTGATGCCGGTGACCCCGACGGAACCAAACCAAGGCCACAGACGTGGAGAGGACATCGAGGACATGAGAGCAGGCATGAAGGGCCACAGAATTTGAGACATTTTCTTGTGCTGATCGATGAGAATGAGGATGATTAAGATGATGCTGCGGATTTCCATTTTGGTCTGAGACTACATGACAGGGCTGTACACTACGGTTCCTTTCATAATATATCCCGGCGTCAACCAGGCCCGAGAGATACAGGCACCTGCAGTGTTGGTCAGGAATTTTGAGCAACACTCTCAGAAACGCATCCATTAAGTGGATGAAACTCAACTGTGTGGTCCCAGTCTTCCCAGCTGGGTAGGAGTCGGTCGGGGCAGAAAAACCCACATGACTCTGATGGGATTCGAACCCACGACCTCCCAACCAGGAGCCCGTGACGCTAGCCACTTCGCCACGGCGGCTGGTGATTATCAAAACACTTTGTAAAAGTCATATACATTCACTTGTGTATTATCGGCTGATTCACAAACATTCTTGTGTGTTGCATGTATCCTGTATCTACAGGAATCTCCTGTGGCAGAAAGGTCAGACTTTTGTCGTGCTCTCCTTCTGTCACTGGCTGTAATTCGTTTTCTGTTTCATTGAAATCAGTGGTGCTGTATTCCTCTGGTTCGGTTTCTAACACATCACAGTCATCACTCGTTTTCACTGACTGAGGGTTTATCAGGTCACTTGCAGCGGCAGGTGATGGAGAGTACTGTTGATCTCCACCTGTCTGATGGGTGGTGGAGAGTATTGTTGATCTCCACTGTCACCTGTCTGATGGGTGGTGGAGAGTACTGTTGACCTCCACCTGTCTGATGGGTGGTGGAGAGTACTGTTGACTCCACCTGTCTGATGGGTGGTGGAGAGTAGTACTGTTGATCTCCACCTGTCTGATGGGTGTGTGGAGAGTACTGTTGATCTCCACCTGTCTGATGGGGGTGGTGGAGAGTACTGTTGACCTCCACCTGTCTGATGGGTGGTGGAGAGTACTGTTGACCACTCCACCTGTCTGACTGTTGGTGATGGGTGGTGGAGTACTGTTGACCTCCACCTGTCTGATGGGTGGTGGAGAGTACTGTTGACCTCCACCTGTCTGATGGGTGGTGGAGAGTACTGTTGACCTCCACCTGTCTGATGGGTGGTGGAGAGTACTGTACTGGGTGGTGGAGAGTACTGTGACCACCTGTCTGATGGGTGGTGGAGAGTACTGTTGACCTCCACCTGTCTGATGGGTGGTGGAGAGAGTTGACCTCCACCTGTCTGTGGTGGAGAGTACTCTCCACCTGTCTGATGGACCTGTCTGATGGGTGATGGAGAGTACTGTTGATCTCCACCTGTCTGATGGGTGGTGGAGAGTACTGTTGACCTCCACCTGTCTGATGGGTGGTGGAGAGTACTGTTGACCTCCACCTGTCTGATGGGTGGTGGAGAGTACTGTTGATCTCCACCTGTCTGATCGGCACAGATCTCAGCACAGGTGGCAATGGTCGTTGTGCAATGTGTCATAATACACCCTGTTATTTCCTGTGTTGTGAAACAAACTACAGGGAGCAGGGAGAAACGAAACAGAGGGAGATGAGGAAGAGTTGGTGTCTTCTGCTGTGTTCTGTTAACCTCGGCCCTGTCCTGTCCCTGGAAATCTGTGACGGACATTTCCGACAAGACGACAGCGTTGTCCTGGCGAGTGTGTGCGGCGGTGGATTCTTCTTCTTCTTCTTCTTCTTCTTCCTGGTCATGCTGATCAGATACAAAGTCCGGCAGCTTTGGCAAAGTCGGTCCGTCGGAGTGAGTCTGCCGTTCCCCACAGCTTTTCTTAGAATTCCACTGCACTGGACCAAAATTCACGCCACAGTCTGTTGAAAGTGGGACAGGGCTGAAGTACGTGGGCTGGGCTTTGTGGGCCAGTACCACATGGGCACTCATCTGTGTGTGATATATTCAGGCGATAGAGGAGGAAGAGTAACTGACAGTGTCCAGTTCTTAATCTGAAGATGGCGACTTGTTGGGCACGCTCAAGATGGGGAATGTCATCCTTCTCTGCCTCCACCTGCAGTCTTTCTCTCCATGCTGTCCTGAACTGGCTGCTGCAGGATGGTGATGGTCTTCGCCTCTCTGTAGGATACAGCATGGGCTGTTTGGTCTCGTTGGCTGCCCGCCTTTCTGTCTGCCTCTTGCGGCGGCGGATGAGGTGATGGCTGTTCCACAGGCAGCACCACAACAGTCCGTGCCCCCCTCCCCTGCCTTCAATTTTGAACGATGATAACCGCAACTTCATTTTGGTCAGTCTTAACTTTGTTGTCATTCGATGATAACAACAGTTCTTGTAACAAAGTGTTTAGCATGCATTCAAGAGTCGTTGGAAGTCCCATGGCTGGCATTGTCACTTATTTTCTTGCCAAAGGAAAACAAAATGGTCAGAGGTTCGTTGAAATGCTTCTCGCTGCTAGCCGAGCAAGGAAAGCTACGAGAAAGAGAGGGAGGGAGAGAGGGAGGGAGATACAGTACTATAGTTATTGGGAGAGAGAGAGAGAGAGAGAGAGAGAGAGAGAGAGAGAGAGAGAGAGAGAGAGATACAATACAGTATTATTTCGGGGGGAGAGTGAGAGAGAGGAAAGAGGGGGAGAGAGAGAGAGGGAGAGAGACTACAATACAATAGTCATTCAAGAAGAGAAAGAGGGGTGGGGCTGGGGGCTACGATACAACAGTCATTCAGAGAGAGAGAGAGAGAGAGAGAGAGAGAGAGAGAGAGAGAGAGAATACATAACGAGACGGTTCACTACAAGACGGCATTATCCAGAGCAGACATAGCTGCATTTCAAGAGAGACGCACACACACACACACACAAGGTAACAAGGTAATGAAACGTACAAATAATAGAAAGTCAGGAGTGACATGCCTACCTTCAGTACAAACATTCGTTTCGAATTTTAAAAGATACATAAAGAACCTGAGAATTTTTAAGAACTTGAGAAATTTACTTTCGCTAATAGAAGTATCGCCAGTCTGAATTCTGTTAGTCTGACATAATATGTAGAAGGGATATATACATAGCTCTCTGGTCTTGAAACACAGGACGTTTAAAAAAACAAAATGGGTCTAATCTTGTCTCAAATGTCCACTCAAAAAAGGCACATATGATTTTTAAAAAGCTACTGTGTGTTTATATCTCCGATAGTAAACAGCCATAGTAGACACTCGGAGTCTTAAGCTCGCGCGATCATTTCTAACAAAACTATACATTGTCATAGAGAGATATGGTTCTATCAAAATGATATACACACACACACACACACACACACACACACACACACACACACACACACACACACACACACACACACACGCACGCACGCACACACACATACATATATATATATATATATATATATATATATATATATATATATATATACATATATATATTTGGATGTATCCAGCCAACATCAACGTCTGTTTTTTCTGATGCTGGACTTGCCTTTTGAATAATGTTTCCACCCCACCAACCTCTCCTCCTCTCTCTCTCTCTCTCTCTCTCTCTCTCTCTCTCTCTCTCTCTCTCTCTCTCTTTACACTATTTAATACACCACGTCTCACCCCCCCCCCCCTCTTCCACAGATTTGCTGTTATGTTTGAAGACATGCTTTTTGCTGAGATTCCCCACATACCCACCCACCCTGCCCTCTAATGCATCCATTGTTGACTATTTCACTCATACGTCTGTTTAAAGACTATCAAGACAATCAGGGAGTTCTATTATGCCCGGGCAGTGTTGGGATCCAGATCTTACCTTGGACAGACGTCACACAGGCAGCTGTCAACAACAGGCAGATCAACAGAGATCCGAACGCCATACTTCTCATCACAGCCACCGTCACCACAGAAAGTGGCCAAGGTCCAACCGCTCGTCTTCACCGACTGACTGTTCCAATCAACCCGGTCAACGCCTATTATGTTATATGTGTGCGCATCGATGAATGTCTTCCTACGTCATACTGACCCCCCCCCCCCCCCCCCCCCCCCCCCCCGTCCTCCTTTCCCTCTTCACCCCCTCCCCCCACCTCCTTTGCCCCTACCCCCATTCCCACCCAACTTCACCCCACTCATCTTTTGAACGGACCTGTCTATCGCGTTGAATACAAAGTGTACGCAATTAAATGATCAGCCACTTACAATAAGCAGTTCTCACGCTCCCATCCCCTTCAGTCCTTATCCACCCCCACCCCCTATTGTCCCTGTCCATCCGCCTCCCCTCCGGTAAGGACGTGTTTCTACAACGTTTTACTCTTGTTTTTCTTTTTGTCTTTTCGTGCAGTGAAGCTGTCTTTCTTTTCTTTCCTTTTCTTTTTTTTTTTCTTTTCTGTTCACTTTACACTATTTAATACACCACGTCTCACTCCTCCCTTCCCCCCCCCCCCCCCCTTCCACAGTTTTGCTGTTATGTTTGAAGACATGCTTTTTGCTGAGATTCCCCACCTACCCACCTACCCTGTGCTACTTCAACGTGTACCGTCTAGTGCACCACTGTACTGCTTCAACGTGTACCGTCTAGTGCACCACTGTACTGCTTCAGTGTATATCGTCTAGTGCACCACTGTACTGCTTCAGTGTATACCGTCTAGTGTACCACTGCACTGCTTCAATGTGTATCGTCTAGTGCACCACTGTACTGCTTCAATGTATATTGTCTAGTGTACCACTGCACTGCTTCAGTGTATACCGTCTAGTGTACCACTGTACTGCTTCAATGTGTATCGTCTAGTGCACCACTGTACTGCTTCAATGTATATTGTCTAGTGCACCACTGTACTGCTTCAATGTATACCGTACTCTTCAGTGTACCACTGTACTGCTTCAATGTGTATCGTCTAGTGCACCGCTGGACTGCTTCAATGTATACCGTCTTGTGTACCACTGTACTGCTTCAATGTACTGTACTGCCGTCGTTGTGTACCACTGTACTGCTTCAATGTGTACCGTCTTGTGTACCACTGTACTGCTTCAATGTGTACTGCGTCAATGTGTACCGTCTTGTGTACCACTGTACTGCTTCAATGTGTACCGTCTAGTACACCACTGTACTGCTTCAATGTGTACCGTCTAGTTCACCACTGTACTGCTTCAACGTGCAGAAGCACGTCGGTCCATGAGATATGGGAACCATTTTTGTGAAACGTAATTATACGGAAGCCATTAAGGAAGTATTTCCTAAACGTTGACTGGGCATATAAACGCTTGGCACTGTTCATCCTTTCTGAGAAAGGTAGTCTTTCATGCAAACTATGACGTTAAATCCTTCGTCTTTCTTACAACCAAACCGAAGTGTTCCGACTGACCCAGCTGTCCCGGAAATTTTGAATTCCTTATATCATTAATCAACAGATGTTTTGTATTTCGGTGTTACGTTGTCATGTACACAAACGCCGCACATCGTTTGTACTTAGCTAATAGCCACCGATCTGTCTCCTGAAGCCCACCAGGCGACTCGATCAAACGGCTTGCTCTTGCGCTTGATTACTGAAAGCCGACATGTGCAATCACACTTTGTTGTTGTGGGATGTCGAATATGTTTCAAATTGTCAGGCGAGACATTCGGAGAGCGATAACGATGACCGAATCAGGATACTGACGAAAGATCGTGTGCTCCGCACCAAAAAAAAAAAAAAAGAAAAAAAAAAAAGATGGACGTGAATATGTGAGATTTATCTCGGGCGACTGCACTTACTGAATGACATCATTCAAGTATTAAGATGGATAGACGACTCAGAATACACTATAAACTGACACACGGTGCATGGTAAGGTTACTGGCTCCGTTCTTTCCAGTCCATGACAGAAGAAACAACATCTCTTCAGGCGAAGATTGCTTCTGTTGTTTTAGCTGCTCCCCTTGAAACGAATATTTTCGAGACCAAGAATTTTATCACGTTGACAAACTGTATCGTGTCACATAGTTTCTGTTTCAGAAGTCATCCGATTTTAAAGCATGATGTCGCCACAGGATTAGGAAAACTGAATGCAGTATGTGCAAGATTTTATACATGGAAACTCCAAATGATCACAGCTGTTCTTATGCACATGCTATGTGATTCGCTCACAATCAGCTCTATGTGTGTACTTCTAAATCACATGTGTGTGTGTGCCATGTGTTGTCGTGTATATAAGATATTGATGTGTCTGTGTGTGAGTATGCCTTCGTGTGTGTATGTGTGTGAATGTGCCTGTGCATGATTGTGCATGTATGAATGAGTCTAAAGTACATCTCTAAATTTCCTTTGGTGCATAAGAAAACCTTCAATGATTATACTCGAGCGTGACTGATATGCAATGTAAAAGTCCCGTAAGGTTTTTTGACAAAAGTGGTAATCCCCAACTTGGAAATGTGTTTATGCACACTCTGCATGTCGTTTAACACGCACGATCTTTCCCTCGTTTTACCTTCTTTTCCTCTTAGCATCTTTGACTCTAGCTATAAAAGTCATTTTCAGTTTATTGCAAATACAAACAAAAAAAAAAAAAACAACAAAAAAAACAACAACAACAACAACAAAAAACGTTGTGATAGAAAACAGTGCAACATGTATCATCAAATCAGGCTTCACATACTACCTTGCCTGATACTGGTGAAATCTGAGAAGTCTGGCAATATGAATTCAACACACTCTTAATTTCAAATTGAAAACAAACGAAGGAGCAGATCGAAATGGAAATCTAATCATGTTATCTGATCTCTCAAAGTCCGGACATCTTCTTCGTCTTCTTCTTCCTAGAATACTGGTTCACTCAAAAAATGAGTATGCCACCAGCGCGATTTATTCCTAGGTAGTATCTATGGACCTGACAGAGATGAACCTTATTTCCATCCAACGATTAACACACCTAGGTAGTATTACTGGACATGACAGAGATGACCTTTATTTCTATCCAGCGCTTAACACAGCGCTGGTACAACGCAGTGATCTGGCTAAGGACTGGATACACCGAGGAATCCCATCCAACGCGCTTAACACAGCGCTGGTACAACACAGCTACCTGCCTAAGGACTGGAGACACCGAGGAATCCCATCCAACGCTTAACACAGCGCTGGTACAACACAGCTACCTGCCTAAGAACTGGAGACACCGAGGAATCCCATCCAACGCTTAACACAGCGCTGGTACAACACAGCTACCTGCCTAAGGACTGAGAGACACCGAGGAATCCCATCCAACGCTTAACACAGCGCTGGTACAACACAGCTACCTGCCTAAGAACTGGAGACACCGAGGAATCCCATCCAACGCTTAACACAGCGCTGGTACAACACAGCTACCTGCCTAAGGACTGGAGACACCGAGGAATCCAGCCCCCGAAGGCTGGCAGGGAACGGACAGACCGGGACCAGAAGGACGTGGCAAAGAAGACCTTCACCAGCACGGAAGTACAGGACGCACCAAGACCAGCAGGCAGGGCCCGGGACCAAGAGAAATGAAGTGGTGCTTTTGAACATAGGGGAAAGTGAACAGCGATGTGGTAATACGTAAACTGAAAACAAAAAAAAAACAAACAAACAAAGACAAGATGCAAAGAATATAAACGTACTCCCAGTTTATCCTGAATACGCGTGATATATTCCATAAAGAGGAAAAACCGTCTTGGGCTGGTGTAACCGTTAGTAATGGCTATTCTGGTAAACATCAGCCATTATCTGTGACCTAAAATGAACATACTTACAAATTTTAAGAAAGATCGGCCAAGAACTTTCTGAGATTTTCCATCAAGAAGAAAACCATTATGGGCCATTAGTAAAAGTTATAACGGTAAACTTAAACATCGGGCATCATCCGTGACCCATAATGAATAAACCTACAATTTTCAGAAATATCGGCCACGTACTTCCTGAGATATTCCATGAAGAAGAAAAACGTTAGGGGCCGTTATAGCCGTTAGTAACGGCTATCACGGTAAACTAAAACATCGGGCATCATCCGTGACCCATAATGAACATAGCTACAAATTTTCAGAAAGATCGGCCGAGTACTTTCTGAGATATTCCATTAAAGAGAAAAAACAATTATGGGGCCGATGCGGCCGTTAGCAACGGCTACAACGGGTTAACTAAAAACGTCGGGCATCATCCGTCGCCCATAATGAACATACCTACAAATTTTCAGAAAGATCGGCCAAGTACTTTCGGAGATATTCCATAAAAACGATAACCCGTTATGGGCCGTTATTGCCGTTAGTAACGGTTAGATATTCCATAAAAAAAAGAAAACCCGTTACAGCCGTTTGTAATGGCTATAATGGTAAACTAAAAAAACCCGTTACAACCGTTTGTAATGGCTATAACGGTAAACTAAAACATCCGGCATCATCCGTGACCCATAATGAACATAGCTGGTAATTTTCACAAAGATCGGCCAAGTAGTTTCTCAGATATTTCATAAAGAAGAAAAACCGTTACACGCCGTCACAGCCGTTAGTAACGGCTATAATGGTAAACTAAAACATCGGGCACTATTCGTAACCCATAAAGAACATACCTGCTAATTTTCAGAAAGATCGGGCAAGTACTTTCTGAGATATTCCATTTAAAAAAACGTTACAGGCCGTTACAGCCGTTAGTAACGGCTATAACGGTAAACTAAAACATCGGGCATCATCCGTGACCCATAGTGAACAAACCTGCTAATTTTCACAAAGATCGGCCAAGTATTTTTGGAGATATTCATAAAGAAGAAAATCCGTTACAGGCCATTACAGCCGTTAGTAACAGAAATAACGGTAAAGTAAACATCGGGCATTAATCGTGACCCATAATGAACATACCCACAAACTTTCAGAAAGATCGGCCAATACTTTCGGAGATATTCCATAAAACGAAAAACCCGTTATGGGCCGTTATAGCCGTTAGTAACGGTTATAACGGTAAACGAAAACATCGGACATCATCCGTAATCGATAGTGAACATACCAGCTAATTTTCAGAAAGATCGACTAAGTACTTTCGGAGATATTCCATAAAAAAGAAAAACCGTTACAGCCATTTGTAATGGCTATAACGGTTAACTAAAAAACCGTTACAGCCGTTTGTAAAGGCTATAACGGTAAACTAAAACATCCGACATCATCCGTGGCCCATAATGAACATAGCTGGTAATTTTCACAAAGATCGGCCAAGTAGTTTCTCGGTTATTTCATGAAGAAGAAAAACCGTTACAGGCCGTTACAGCCGTTAGTAACGGCTATAACGGTAAACTAAAACATCGGGCACTATTCGTAACCCATAAAGAACATACCTGCTAATTTTCACAAAGATCGGCCAAGTACTTTTGGAGATATTCCATAAAGAAGAAAAACCGTACAGGCCGTTAAGCCGTTAGTAACAGGTATAACGGTGAACTAAACATCGGGCATTATTTGTGACCCAAAATGAACATACCTACAAATGTTCAGAAAGATCGGGCAAGTACTTTCTGAGATATCCCATAAAGACGGAAAAAACCGTTACAGGCCATTACAGCTGTTAGTAATGGCTATAACTGGGTAAACTAAAACATCGGCCATCATCCGTGACCCATGATGAACATACCTGCTAATTTTCACAAAGATCGGCCAAGTACTTTCGGAGATATTCCATAAAGAAGAAAAAACCGTTACAGGCCGTTACAGCCGTTAGTAACGGCTATAACGGTAACCTAAAACATCGGGCATTATTTGTGACCCACAATGAACATACCTACAAACTTTCAGAAAGATCGGCCAAGTACTTTCTGAGATATTCCACAAAGAAGGAAAACCGTTACAGGCCGTTACAGCCGTTAGTAACTGCTATAACTGGGTAAACTAAAACATCGGGCATCATCCGTGACCCATAATGAACATACCTGCTAATTTTCACAAAGATCGGCCGAGTACATTTGGAGATATTGCATAAAGAAGAGAAAAACCGTTACAGGCCGTTACAGCCGTTAGTAACAGGTAAAACGGTAAACTAAAACATCAGGCATTATTTGTGACCCATAATGAACATACCTACAAATTTTCAGAAAGATCGGCCAAGTACTTTCGGAGATATTCCATAAAGAAGAAAACCGTTACAGGCCGTTACAACCTTTAGTAACGGCTATAACGGGGGGTAAACTAAAACATCTGGCATCATGCGTGACCCATAATGAACATACCTGCTAATTTTCAAAAAGATCGGCCAAGTACTTTCGGAGATATTACATAAAGAAGAAAAAACGTCACAGGCCGTTACAGCCGTAAGTAATGGCTATAACGGTAAACTAAAACATCGGGCATCATCCGTGACCCATAATGAACATACCTACAAATTTTCAGAAAGATCGGCCCAGTAGTTTTGTCCGGAGCGAGTGGAACACATTTTGACCAAGGACGGATGGATGGACAGACACACGGACACACACAGACACACAGACACAGCGTTTCTTCGTTCCCAGTCTAAAGTACTCCCTGTTCTATAAGTCCTGGGAGTACAGAAAAGACAGGGGTAATGAACTGCGTGGGAAAGCACACTTTGAAGACGTCTCTCCTCCGTCTCAAAGTTTAATTACGCCGGTGTGTGTGGATATGCCTGCTGCGTCATAAGTCCACCTCCCATTCTTCTGTCACCACCCTTCCCATTCTCCGTCCCACTGGACTCACTCGACTCCGCCCAGTCCCTCAGGTCGTCATCGTCACTGAGTAAACATCCATGATCGTCATGCCACTTTCCCGAGAAATGATCCTACAGTATTGCCGGAAGCCGCTTCATTTGACAGTGTATAGCTTTCACATTCTCTCAACGATCTTGCCACCTCAAGAGAGTGCTTTCCCCTTTCGGCATTTTTTTTCCCTCTCCAGTTTCGGTGGAAAACAATTATACGAAGGTGGTAATGCTTGATTTGAAAAACAAAAACAACCCCCAAAACATCATTTCTATGTCTAATAAACCTGAAGTGATAAAAAAACAAACAAACAAACAAAAAAAAAAAACTAAAATGCGTCGTGTTGAATGGGACACTCATTACTACAAATCGTGTCATGGTTAAACACTTAAGCTTTACAGATCCATTTTTCTTCTTTTGTACGCTCAACAACTCGTCAGCATATACATGTACAGACCCACGCACTTACACATTCTTCTTATCTCTCTCCCTGTCCGTGTCTCTCTCCTTCCAGAGACAGACAGACGCACGCACGTACGCGCGCGCGCGCGCGCGCGCGCGCGCGCACACACACACACACACACACACACACACACACACACACACACACACACACACTGTCTCTCTCTCTGTCACACAAAAACATGTGCGCTCGAACGCGTTTACGCGCGCGCGCGTACACACACACACACACACACACACACACACACACACACACACACACACACACACACACACACAAACTCTGTCTGTCTGTTTCTCTCTCTCTCTCTCTCTCTCTCTCTCTCTCTCTCTCTCTCTCTCTCTCTCTCTTTCGACAAAAGTATTAGCAGGCTTTATTCACGTTTGTTAGCCATAAAGAATATGCAGATTAAAACACATATCCCATGGTTCTTCTGCCTTTGTGAAACCCGATCTGTTTATCGGCTCTTCAGTTATCTTCTTTCGACTGTAATCTATTGAGAATGATTTTGAGCGTTAGAAAGATGAAAAATAGAAGCCACAAAACACCCATGAGATAATGGCAATATTTCGGTTTATTACAACCTTTCTCAAGCCACACTGGCCAACTGACAAACATAACACTTAAGATTACTGTTGTGTCGCTGAAAAAAGTTCACTAGAAAGGAGTTCACTTAGAACCAAGTTCACTGGAAAAAAAGGAGTTCACTGGAGGATGGGAGATGGAAGGGGACTTGTTGGAGGGCAGGAAAAAAAAAAGGGGGGGGGGTGGGGGAGGGGATAGGAAGGGAAGGGTGAGGGTGTGGAGGGTGGAAAGTAAAGGGTGGGAAGAGGAGGGGAGGTGGTGAAATGAGCTGGGAGTGGGAGAGACAATAAAAAGCAACACAATCATAGTAACCATACAAACAATCATTACCATCACCCTCTCTCTCCACCAGTGACATGAGCAAATGAATAGATATGGGAGGGTTGAAAGGGAATTGAAAGTGAAGGGTGAAATGGGAAGGGGGTTAGAGGTGTGGCCTGAGGTGGACACTGAGTAGAAGACCTAGCAAGAGAGGGAAAGGGAGAAATGTGTGTATGTGACAGCACATGCACATGCGTGCGCGAGCGCTCGCGTGTGCGCCACTGCGCCCATTGTGTGAGCGCCCGCGTGCGTACACGTATGTATAAGAAGAAGATCACATAAGGGAAACGGGGGGGTATGGACAGAATGGTAAGTGAAGATGAACAAGTGATATATGAGGTGAGGAAGAAAGCTGGAACTGTTGGAAGCAAATGGCAAGAATAGAGGGAGGGTACAGGGGTCTTACACACGCATGCGCGCGCGCGCGCGCGCACACACACACACACAACACACACACACACACACACACACACACACACACACACACACACACACACACAAGAGGACAAGAGGACTGAATTCAAATGAGAAACAGTATAATGAAGTAATGCACGTGGACGTTAGCAGCAATCCATACAGGTATGAGATGTAAGTGTTGATAGTCTTTGTGAGTCTGGGACACAGACAATAAGCTGTGAGTTCCTTCACTCCCAGTCTGCAACATTCAGTCCATCAGGAAAGATTGTTCGCAATTTGTAGCACCAGTACTTTTCTCTTCGTTTGCGGCAGGTTTCATCCATTTTTCGGATCTGTTCGATTGCAGTGCATGTCAGGTGTTCAATCGTATATGTTCAGGACTGTTGAAATGTCTTGCTACCAGTGTTTGTTTTTTTTTGGTGTTAATGTCTGATCTGTGCTTGTAAAATCTCTGCTGTAAAAGTTTGTCAGTTTCCCTACTACATACTGCATATTGTGACATTTCAGACAGTCAATGAGATAAATCATGTTAGATGACTGGAAGTGAGATAATCATTGATAGTGAACTGTTGTTTGGTACGAACACTTGTAAAGGTGGATGTCTGTAGGAGATGATTTTTACATATGATGCATTTTCTGCCTGTTTTACAATGAAGGCTGCCATGTGAGGCCTGACCTGACTGGTGCTGGGGGGGGGGGGGGGGGATCTTGGAAGGCATCAGTAGACGTTTGAGGTTGACACAGTTCCTTTCTCCCACCACAGGTGGTGCAGGGGATGCTGCTAACATTCGCCTGCTGGTGTGTAGGGTGGGCATGGCTTGTTTCAACCACTTGGCCAGTGGTGGGTTGGCAGGGTTGTGGGTTACTATGTACGGGGTTCTCTTCCCTGTGGCACCATGCTGTTTGTAACTGAGCGTTTCTTCACGTGCAATGGATGACACCTTGGCAATGGATGCCTCCACCAAAGCTTTGGGATATCCTCTTCTTGCCAGCCTATCAGCCAGTTCGTGGCATCTTTGATGAAATGTTGTTGCTGTTGAATGCGCGCCGCGTACACACACACACACACACACACACACACACACACACACACACACACACACACACACACACACACACACACATACACTCTGAGCGTTACTTTGCTGGCCTGGGCGACCAAACTGATGGTACAGTAATTCTGACAGTGTTGAAGATGTCCTTTCTTGGGGAGGGTGATGAATTGTGAAGATGTGGGGGCACATGCAGTGTGCCAGAATTTGTTGCAGGTGACAGTTAGGACATACTTTACGCATCTTCAACCTTTTTTTCTCCAGAACTTTCAAAACGGAGTGACTGAGGGCGGAAAATGAAGCAAAGTTTAGAAAGAGAGGGGGGTTTGTTACCGCCAAGGACACAGACAAACAAACATAGCACAGGACAAGACACAATGGATTTCGACCTCTTGGGTCTTCTTCAGGCGAAAACAAATAACGCTTAGAACAGTGAAGATGAATAAAGAAACACACACACACACTTCTGCCCGATCCAGCCTACCTTCCACACCTCCCCCCCCCGCCTTGCCAAACACGGTTCTAGACTGGACGCAGATATGTCTTCATCACTATTCTCAAAGACTGTTGGAACTAAAACAAACAAACAAATAAACAAAAAACGAAAGTAAGCTTATTTGCCACAACATTGTTTCATAAAGTGCCAAAGTGGAACAGGAGGCTTCCAGATTTCTATCTGCCGTCAGACCGGTCATCATTGTTTGTTCCAGCGACACACAGAAGGGGTATGCAAGACCTGTGGTATCCAGGTTACAAGAGTGGCCATCCTGCCCGTACCATGTATCCACCCGCCTCTCAGTCCAGTCAGTTTGACGATCAGCAACGTCACATCAAAGTTAGACAGGGTGTGGGGGCAAACCAAATTAGCTTAGAGAGGTCAACATCCAAGTCAGACAAAAAAAAAAAAAAAACCCAGAAAGATGTCCCCCCAACTCCCCTCCAGATCCAAGACTGGCGGAGATCGGGCCCCCTTCAGTCAACCCAGCCTAGGTGAAGTGTTGGAGATAGTGTGACATCACAGCAGATCTGAAACACCCTCTTCTTCTGCGCACGCAGGCTGATACTCCTGCGGACACACCCTATACGGACAGACAAGTATTAATCCCATTTACCAAAAAAGGGAGTGGAGTTTTGTGTGTATAACCGTTTTTTTTTTTTTTCTATCCTGCCATTAAAGCAGCCCATACTCCATCTATGGGAAGGTGCATGCTATGTGTAACCTGTCATCCATACCAACGGCCAAACTGGCCTTCTCTTCCGAAAATTGGTGATGGGATTTTACGTGTGTGCAAGATGTTATGCGTGCATTCACACACGGAAACCTCGGTTTATAGTCTCATTCTAAGGACTGTATGGGAAATGGAGTCAGAACTAATGTTAACTCCGAGGGATAAATCCCTCTGTACGGAAACGGCCCGGCAGAGATTCGAACCCGCAACCCTTGGATTACGAGTCCGGAGCTCTACCAACACTGAGCTATTCCGGCCACGATCTGAAGCACTGAAATGCCGGCTATCCAGTGACCAGGACAGCCCAACAGGAACTCCAGCAAAGCAAGCGAGACACGAAGAGCTATAGGCCATTCCCACCCTGCCGTCTCCGCCATCAAAATGTCGACGACATTATTTTGT
>JADBJO010000200.1:377500-380000 GCA_016801955.1 Conus betulinus
TGTCTCTCTATCTATCTGTCTATCTGTCTGTCTGTCTGCCAGTCTGTCTATCTGTCTGTCTCTCTGTATCTGTCTGTCTGTCTATCTATCCATCTATCTATTGATCTATTTGTTTGCCTACCTACGTGTTTGTTTGTCTGTCAGTTTTTAACCCTCCGTCTGTCTGTCTGTGTCTGTGTCTGTGTCTGTCTCTGTCTCTCTCTCTCTCTGTCTCTCTGTCTCTCTGTCTCTCTGTCTCTCTCTCTCTCTCTGAGAGTGTGTGTGTGTGTGTGCGCGCGCGCGCGCGCGCGCGCGCGCGTGTGTGTGTGTGTGTGTGTGTGTCCGTCTGTCTGTCTATCTATTTATTTATCTATCTTTGTACTGCCAGTCTGTCTATTTGTCTATCTCCCCCAGCCGTAGTGTGGCCCCTTGTGGTTGGTTGACTCTTCATGGCACGAAGTGAATTGAATCTATATATGTATGTATGTATGTATGTATGTATGTGTATGTGTGTATGTGTGTATGTTAGTGTCTGTCTGTCTGTATGTATGTATGTGTGTATGTATGTATGTATGTATGTATGTATGTATGTATATATATATGCATATATACGTATATATGCATGTATGTATATGTGTATATGTACGGTTTTATCTACCTATCTATCTGCTTGAAAATTATACCCAGTTATACGCTTGGGTAAGGGAAATGAGTAAAAGGTGTTAGAGGATGGAGGAGGGGAAGCGGCAGGCAGAAAGATTTGGAAGTATGGGATGTAGTACGCTGAACTGAATGTGAAACACCCAGTCAGTCAGCAGCAGCAGTGTGACGACAGTTGGGGTGGGTCAGTGTTGTCCTGTAGGGGAAGGACTTGGGATAGTTTCTGTACTAGAGTTATGTTGAAATTTCATCTCCACTATTACTTATGGAAGCAGCAACTTTCCGGTACTACTCACCGAAATAAATGTTTATTTTTTCTCGGGACTGTTGAAACTACTCAAGAGTGGCTCAGGAATGATTTTCCTTAGGCTTGTACACTAAGAAATGGTTGCAGCTCTGAGAGACAGAATTAGAGAGAAGTTCAAACATTCAACACTGGACTAACAACATGAACTGACACGAGTTAAGTGTACTTTCATACATCAACTTTACTTGTTTATACATGGGCGAAATTTTCAAATCAGTTTATCTAATTCAGTTCTGGCTGACTTTTCCCCCCACTAGTTTTCATCATTAAAGAGGGAGGGAAAGTTCTGGATGAGTTAGGTTGGAGTCCACTTGGAAGATCAGAACCCATCTGCTGTTGGAGAGGATCGTTGATCTCTCTCTAGTTGCTGGTGATTGGCCCACCATCTCTTTAAAGCCGCCTCTCTTTCTTTCTTTCTTTCTTTCTGCGTACGCAGGCTGATACTGCTGCAGACACTCCCTATGTAGACAGGCAAATATTAATCCCATCAACCCAACAAAAGGAGTGGAGTTTTGTGTGTATGACCGTTCTTTATCCCGTCATTAAGGCAGCCAAATTTCAACTTCGGGGAAGGTGCATGCTATGTGTAACGTGTCATCCATACCAACAGCCAAACTGGCCTTCTCCTCCGAAAATTGGTGATGGGATTTTACGTGTGTGCAAGGTGTTATGCATGCGTTCACACACGGAACCTCGGTTTACAGTCTCATTCGAAGGACTGTATGGAAAATGGAGTCAGAAACCAATGTTAACTCCGAGGGAAAAATGTACCGAAACGGCCCGGCGGAGATTCAAACCTGCAACCCCAGGATCACGAGTCCGGCGCTGTACCAACTGGGCTATTCAGGCCCCCTTTAAGCCAGCTGATCTGGTGGGCTACAGTACTTGTCCACTGCCAGGCAGGCCCACGGTCCCAGGATAATTCTCTCTGGGGTGACACAATGGAATCTTGCACAGGTTATCTCAGTGAAGGAGATGACCTTTTCCTTTCCTGATCTGCACCTTATTTCTTTGCTTCACTAACAGTGATCAGTCTTACAGCCTCTGGTAGAGCAGCAGATGCAGGAGGATTGGTTTGCTGCTTAAGTGGGCTAAGCTATGCATCCAGTTTCCGTTTCCACTTCAATTTGTCACCAGACAAAGAAAAAAAAAGGGGGGGGGGGGGGGGGGGGGGGGGGAGTTAGTTTCATTCCCCACCACATACAGTGTGAGGTTCGTGTAGAAGATTGGAGAACGCTCTATCTTAGTGATTGGCGTTGATTTTATTTCGCCTTCATGCCAGTTGACAAAGTGCTGTTGGCCTGCACCTGCGAGACACGCGTACAAGTTTCCTCAGTAACTGACAAAGCGCTGTTGGCCTGTACCTGTGAGACACGCGTACACGTTTCCCTCAGTAACTGACAAAGCGCTGTTGGCCTGCACCTGTGAGACACGCGTACAAGTTTCCCTCAGTAACTGCACCATGCATAACCAGATCATGGGTAACCAGGATGAGTAAGGGAGGGGGGGAGGGTGGCAGAGAGGGAGGGAGTTGACAGTTTCTCTGAAGTAGAT
>JADBJO010000200.1:382500-395000 GCA_016801955.1 Conus betulinus
CTCTGTGTGTGTGTGTGTGTGTGTGTGTGTGTTGTGTGTGTGTGTTTTGTGTACATGGGCTCGTATTACAAATCCCACACTCTCTTAACCTCTTGCTCCGCCTTACCCACCTGCACCCTTTAATCACCTCCACCTCCCTACCCTTCACTTAAGCATAGCCTGAGAAAGACTGACGTCAGAAATTCATAGGTCGCTCATGTTTGAATACTCATTTCACATATTGTCAAACTCGAAATGCTTACCGATGAAAAGGAGATTGATTTTTGAAGGCAGAGAGGAAAAGAGAGGAAATTATGGTGTTAAGAATGGGGGTTTTGAGAGCGAGAGAGAGAGAGAGGAGAGAGAGAGAGAGAGAGAGAGAGAGAGAGAGAGAGAGAGAGAGAGAAAGAGATCTTAACATGTTAGTGTTGATATTGTCACACACACACACACACACACACACACACACACACACACACACACACCACACACACACACACACGCAAGGACGCACGCACACACACAGAGGCATTCGCACATGCACGCACACATATACCCGAGCACACATGCACACCACACACACACTTACGCATACACATTCGATTATACACACCCACGCACGCGCGCACAGACGCACCACACAGACGCACGCACTCACACACACACACACACACACACACACACACACACACACACACACACCACACACACACACACCACACACACATGTACACACACATGCGCGCGCGCTTACAATTCGCATATTGTTCGAAATATATATCAAAATCTTTTAAATGTTGACACATTGACATATCATGTCCAGCCACCATTGACGGTAGCAACTTATTTTGGAAACATAGTGCTTGTAAATGGCTTAAATGTCATTTTGGAAAAGTACAGAGAAATGTATATTGGGTTTGATTTGGTAATACTATGAAAAAGTACAGAGAAGTCTATATTGGGTTTGATCTGGTTATACTATGGAAACGTGCACAGAAACGTATATTGGGTTTGATCTGGTAATACTATGCTTGTGAAACTATAGAGTGACTTTAAAGTGATGTTGCGTTGGAGATATGAATAGTATTGTATCTCTACCTGTGTTTCGATGGCATTTACGCCTTGGTGAAAGCGAGTTCCAGAGGATCAGAACAACAAAGACGTGTTCTGAGTAAGTCAATTCTGGGCAAGAAAATCCGAAGTTTTGTTTGAGACAAAAAACTTCTGCTAAATCTGGATTGTTGTATGTGCAATCCAATGCAATTCTTTGCTTGGACATTCCTTTACTAATGGCAAACATATCCCTTACAATGGAAAGGCTGCTGTTTTAATATCATCCACTTCTTTGAGACTCAGGAGAAATGCTTTAAAGACACATTTTTCAGATAATGATCAAAGCTCTGGTTAAAAAACACGTGCCTGGCGAGTTTAACAGGGTCGACGTTTATTGAACAGAGTGTACATGCATGAAGGACTAATTTTCTGGCATGAAAGTTCAAGAAGTGAATGATCCCACATAATACTGATTACATAAAGCAGTGTACACACGATTGTTGTCAACAGTCATACCCCAAAACACTATTATTATCTGCTTCGATTCTTTTATTATTATTGACAGAAACAGAAAGGGACTATTTTGTATTTTGCTCATCTATGACGTGTTTTGTTTTGAAAAGAGAGAGAGAGAGAGAGAGAGAGGGGGGGGGGTCGGGGAGGAATTGGGGGCGCGGGTTGTGGGGGGGGGGGAAGCAAACAGACAGACGACAGACAGACTGACAGAGTTGAATAGGAAAACGTTTTCTCTTGCCTCGCACCTGCGAGATCATTTTGAAAATTTGCTCAGTAAGAGAGAGACAGGTGGGCGGACGAAAAGGAGAAAGGACAGAAGGAAGGAAGGAGAGAGGAAGGAAGGAAGGAACAAGAAAGGAAGGAAGAAAGGAAGGCAGCCAATGTCGACAAAAAACCCCACTGACCTATATTTGGGGTCACGAACCCATGCAAAACACACGGGATGGAGATGAGAGGGGGGGATGGAAGAAAACAGAAGGCGGGAAAGAGAGAAGGTGTGAGGAGGGAAGGGTGGAGGCACAGGGGTGGGAGAAGGGAGGTGCAGGAAATGGGATAGGGGTGAGAGAGGGGACAGGGAGTGGGGGGCAGGAAGGGGGAGGGGGGGGGGGGGGGGGCACGGGTATCGTTCGATCTTCGATTGAGATGGTTCCGTGGGAAAGCGTGATCACAGCCAAGTTGTTCCCACCTGAAATAGACCCTGCGGGCTTTAGCTACGGTGAATGGAAACACACTTCCTTTTGTGACGGCACTGAATCTTGCATTCCCCGTTTTCGTTAAAACGCTGAGTACATCAGTCTCTACGTTTCCGAAGCTTTCTGTTCAATCTTTTTCATGTACCAGCATGAAAAAGAAATCCTTGTAACACAATCCTTCTCCGTCGTCTACACCCTTCTTACCTTCCATACTTTTCTTTTTTTTTTTTTGTTTTTTTTTTTCTGTTCTTAAATTGTCTATTATAAGTTTTTTTTTCCCCTATATCATTTTCATGGTTCTGTTTCTAGATAAAAAATCTTCAATTTTATTGGAAACTTTATTCATCAGTGGTTTGTTATCTTTGGTGACGAAAATAATTCAGAACATCGGCAATTTTTGCTTTGGTAATCTTCTTCTTACTTGGAAGAATTCGTAAGATGCGAGAAACATAATTGTGTTGTATTTTGCATCTCTCTCTCTCTCTCTCTCTCTCTGAAATGCTTTGTGTGAAAATTTCTTCTCTGTCCATCTTTCCCCCTCCCTCGCTCCTTCCTTCCTTCCTTACCCCCTCTCTCTCTCAAGTACGGTGTTTCGCGTAAAGCTCTCTTCTTGTGTCTCCGTTCTCTCCTCTGCCCCCCCCCCCCCCCCCCCCCCTTTCTCCCCTTCCCTTTCCCTCACTCCCTCCCTCTCTCTCTCTTATGTGTTTTGCACTGAAGCAATCTCTCTGTCTCAACCCTCTCCCCCCCCCCTCTCTCTCTCTCTCTGTCTGTCTTATCAGTCTGTCTCTATGTCTATTTTATCTGTCTGTCTGTCTGTGTTATCTGTTTGTCTGTCTGTCTGTCTGTGTCTGTCTGTCTGTCTTTCTGTCTCTCTCTCTCTCTGACTTAGTCGGACCTGTCGTCGTTCACATAACTCCTACGGCGGGTTTGAATTGAACTCTTTCCTTTGTTATTTACAGATGGACGAAGTCTGCACTGTAATCATGGGCGTCTTGGATAGCCTGTATTGCTGTCTGGTTACAAACTGATATGAAGAACTTGACCCTGGTACACTGCGGGCTTGAGGTCGTGTGTCCTTGTCTCTCACAGCAGTGACAGTACCATTACCATCGTTGGTCACATTGATTCAGTGAAGATGATGGTAATTAAAACTACTAACCGCTGCAGACACTGAACACCACTTTCTAACCCCCCCCGTCTCTCCCGCCGCCGTCCGCCCAGAGTATATATATACCCAGATGGATTAGACTTGAACTCTCTCTCTCTCTCTCTCTCTCACACACACACACACCACACACACACACACACACACACACACACACACACACACACACACACACACACACTGTATGTCAGGTATGAAAATATGTTTATTGTTTTCCATTAAATACTCATAAAAATCCTCTCAGTGGTGCAAATCTTGTTTTCAAAGTGCAACACAAAATAAAAGCAGCTTTTAAATAACCATTACACATGATTTTTTTTTAAGTAGAAAAAGAAGAAGTTTATTTCAATCAGTAAAATTTTCATATTATTGCATACTTCACTTTCACCGCCACCAACATAATCACTGTCGTTATCATCATCATCATTATTATAATCATTATTATCATTATTAACATTATCGTATGGTGATGATGATGATGATGATGATGATGATGATGATGATGATGATGATGATCATCATCATCATCATCATCATCATCATCATCATCATCATCATCATCATCATCACCATGACCATCATCATCATCATTACCGCTTTCATCGTCGTTGTAGCTCAGAGCTGGTAGCAATGTAAGCGATGAGATGTTTTATTTTGTTAGTTGATCTGTTTACTTACTTTATTTATCTGCTTGCGCGTGTTTTTCTTTTTTCAAGAACGAATATGTGAAAAACTGCTCTCCCACCGTGCATACAGTTAACAAAATGTAACATTGACACCCTGAGACTCGGGATGACTTAGGAATATTAATTATTGTCCGGTTAATCGATGAGTAAAGCTGATCGATTGGTAGTATAACAGAGAGAGGGGAGTCCGAAGGTTACAGTGACCATCATTTCTACTCTACACATGAAACACAGCATTGTTTGGGTTACTGTATTCAGCATCCTCCCATATTTGATGTTCACACAGTTTGTATCAAACAAATGGAAAGAAACCGCGGGAAAAACCTAGAGACAGGGAGAGAGAGAGAGAGAGAGGAGTTTTTAGACCCAGAAGTAACTGAAAGGAAGGGGTTTTAGACACGGAAGAGGATAGGGAATCATAGAAATAACAGGGGTTTTGACACAAGAGACAGGCAAACAAGCAGAGACGGAAGGGTTTTAGACACAGAAACTGAGAAGGAAGGGTTTAATACATGAAAACAAAAAAAAACAAAAGAAAAGGGGCGTGGGGGTGGTTGGGGTGTTTATGGGGGGGGTGGTGTGGAGGGGGTGTGTGGGGGGTGGGGGGGGGGGGGTGGTGTTGGGGGGGTGGGGTGGGGGGGTGGGGGGGGGGGGAGGGGGGGGGGGGGGGTGAGGGGGGGGGGTGGGAGTTTGGTGTGGGGGGGGGGGGGGTGGGGGTTGGTGTGGGGGTTGGGTGTGGTGGGGTGGTGGTGGGGGGGGGGCGGGGGTTGGTGGGCGGGGGGGGGTGGGGGGTGGGTGGTGGGTGGTGGGGTGGCGGGGGGGGTGGGTTGGTGGGGGGTGGGGGTTGGGTGGGGGGGGGGGGGTGGGGGGGTTGGGGGGGGGTGGGGGGGGGTGGGGGGGGGGGGGGGGGGTGGGGGGGGGGGGGGGGGGGGGGGGGGTGGGGGGGGGGGGGGGGTGGGGGGGTGGGGGGGGGGGGGGGGGGGTTTGGGGGGGGGGGGGGGGGGGGGGGGGGGGTGGTGGGGGTGGGGGGGGGGGGGGGGGGGGGGTGGGGGTGGGGTGGGGGGGGGGGGGGTGGGTGGGGTTTTGGGGGGGGGGGTGTGGCGGGGGGGGGGGGGGGGGGTGGGGGGGGGGGGGGGGGGGGTGGGGGGGGGGGTGGGGGGGTGGGGGTGGTTGGGGGGGGGGGGGGGGGGTGGGTTGGGTTGGGGGTGGGGGGGCGGAGGGGGGGGGGGGGGGGGGGTGGGGGTGTGGGGGGGTTGGGCTGGGGGGGGGGGGGGGTGGTGGGGGGGGGGGGGGGGGGGTGGTGGGGGGGGGTGGGGGGGTGGGGGGTGGTGGTGGGGGTGGGGGGGGGGGGGTGGGGGGTGGGGGGGGGGGGGTGGGGGGGGGGGGGGGGGGGTGGGGGTGGGGGGGGTGGGGGGGGGGGGGGGGGGGTGTTTAGGCAAAGGAAACAGAAACAAAAGGGAGGGAGGGTGTCAGACACAGAAAAGGTACGCAAAGAAGAAACGGAGGTCGAACAGACCTGATGGAGGGTGTCATACACAGAAAGGTAAGCACAAGAGAAACGAGTGGTCCCCGAGACAACACTGAAAGAGACCCACCGGAGAGAGAGGGAAAGGGTTTCCATACAACAGCAAGAAATGAACAACAACAAAGAGAGACAACTAAAGAATCGCATTAAGGCATATAGAGGGTTTAAGAACAGCCAAGACATAAGGCCAGCAAGACAGGAGTCAGGAGAGGGTTTTTCATGCGAAAAAAAAAAGTACGTCACAAAGGAACCCCCACTTAACTTAGAACACGAGACTACTAGTTTTTTCCGACCCAGAACAAAAGACCCAAGAGAGAAGAGCAAGGGAGTTTGGCACGATAAGACAGACAATTAGGAAAGTGATAAACATAAGAAGGGTTTCAGAACACAGAAAAGAAGCAACGAGAGGGAGAGTTTTTTTTGTTTGTGTTGACGTACAGCTGTACAAGCGAAACTAGAGTAGGAAAAGCGTCTGCAAACCGAAAGAGGAGGTTTAATAGAGAGTAAACATTTTAAAAAAACTACCGCATCTCTTCTAGAGAGAAATAATAAAGTATAGAGAGGAAGGGTTTCAAACAAACAACAGAGACAAACAAACGGAGGGGTAAGGACTTCAGACTTTTAAAACAGGAAATAGAAAGGGACAGTCATATTTCAAGAACAGCAACAAACATTGTGCAGAGAGAGAAAGGTTTATAGAGGCCACTAGAGCCAAGGAGAGAGGAGATCGAGAGAGAAGGATTAAGCGAGAGAGTGAGAGAGTAGAGCAGAGAGAGAGGAGAAGCAGTTTACCAAAACCAGAAAAGAGAAAGAAACATAAAAAGAATACAACTTCAAGACGAGAGACCAACCAGAACTGCAAGTGTTTGATAACCGCATAAGGAAAAAACCCAGACCAGCAATGGTTTTCTAGAACCCAAAAAATGAAAATACAAGAAGAAAAAAAAAAAAAAAAAAAAAAAAACGAAAGAGAGTTTAGTTACCACCAATGACACCCGACACACTGAACAAACGTAGTACAGGCTAAATGACAGACTCCGAAACAAATTTTGAAAAGGGAGGGAGGGGTTATTATTATACGCCAAGGACCACAGACAAAACAGATACAGGACTAGTGGTCTAGTCCTTGTAGCTCTGGTCTGTGTCCTTGGCGGTAACCCCCCATAACCCCCTTTCTCTTTCTATTTCAAATTTGTGCTTCATTTTTTCATTTGTTCCTTCCCATCCAGTCACTATCCGGTGCGGGGGTGGGGGGGCCTCAGTGGAGGGGGGCCCTCACTCCCCTGTTTGAAGTTTTGAAACTTAAGACCAGAAAGTTTCTGAGTAGGCAGAAAAGGTGAGGGAAGGAGTGTTGTGTTGAGTTTTTCACAATGATGAATAAAAATGACATCACTATATCCGAGCAAATAACATATGGAGTTTGCATTTTCAAGAGCTATCGAAACTTTCAACCTCTACTACGAGGATTTCATGATAAACACACCGGCTTGAAATTAAAAATGAAAGACTATAGAAGCGTTGTCTTTAAAATGCTGGTGCTAAAGTGTCTGGAGTCAACATAGCACCTACTTACTTTTGCATACACCTGAACACTACAAATATACCGATTTGCAAAATGTTAAAACAGAACAAAATAGTAGACACCAAAATTGCAATGCAAACGTATCTCAAACATGAAGCCCAGGCATGACAATGGCTGTTTTCTGAAATATTGACAGACGACTTCCTCCGCGTATTTTCCGACAAAGTTTTTCAAGCTCTTCGTACTAAGAAAGTACTCTTGGGCACATGATAAAGTACAAAATCAACAATCAATACAAAGCTTTATATTCTTCTCCAAAAACATGAAATTTCGCATTTTCCTCTGGCCTTTCCCCTTCCAAACGCATTAAACAAACTTCATTAAAACGACTTCACTGAAAATTGATATTGGGTTGACGTGGATTGATTTCTTTTTCTTTTTTGTTTCCTTGAAGTACAACAAAAACGTCCTAAGTGAATAAGCGGGCGGCTAATTGACGTGGTTGATATACTACATTTATACAACAGTTTCCTATACAAACTTTCCATTACTTTTTAAAAAAACCAGAATTCCAACACAAAGATACTACCATTTTTTTCAAATCAGATACAAAGTCTAAGATACGGGAGGAAATTCCCATCTGCTGTCACACATTCATCAGTGTACGTGATGCAGGTTTTTGTGCGTAGAATACAAGCTGATACTATAAGAAGTAAACAGACAGATCTGACAATATATGCACAGACGTGCTTTTAAGGCTTTTGGGGATGAAGCATGTACCACCACTTGAAATCAATCCCACTAGTATAATATACGATATCCATTTCCTATATACATATATGACAATGTTAAAACGATATTATGGTGTTATTTTTTTCCTTCGATCTAAATTTTCAGAATGACATTAAATATATCAAAAACATACTACTAACGATATGAGTAAGAGTATTCTTTGTTACTTGAGACAGTGATAATAGTCTGCTGTTTATGGTTTAGGGATACTGGATCTATTTTTTTCTGATTGTCAACAGCCATCACAGGGATGTACATTGATTGAAAGCGCTGATAAGTCTCCGGATTGCGTGTAATATAAACGTTCTCGTGTTTTTACACACACACACACACACACACACACACAACACACACACACACACACACACACCAACACAACAGAGAGTAGTAAGGTGTTCACAATAAACATCGAAGCATAAGGTTTCATTATGATCGCCAAGGCAAAACGATAATGATTTAGAGATATCAAGGAAAAATTATTTTCGCTATTATTATGACTTTACAAATAAATTAAATGCCCACTTTTTTTAAAATATGAAATCAAAAATCCGTCCAAGCCAGAAAGATACTAAAAGTCAAACTAAATTCAATAAAAACTAATAAGGTTTCGTATTAATCTGTGAACTGGAAAACAGTTGATATTTTAGGACAAAAGGTTATGGGAAAATCCGCAAAACATTATAAGCATACAATTTTTCATCATGACAGAAAGATTAAGTGCAGTTAGAATTTCCTTTTGGTTATGTAATCATCAATATTTGACATGATCGGTGGCGAAAGTCTAAGATGCAGTTAGAATTTCCTTTTGGTTATGCAATCATCAATATTTGATACAATCAGTGGTTTTGGTTATGTGATCATCAATATTTGATACAATCAGTGGGTTTTGGTTATGTAATCATCAATATTTGATACAATCAGTGGGTGCGAAACAGGTTGATTGTGTCAGCAAAGTTATCTACACCGAGCCACGTGTGCACGGACATAAAGTATAAAACTTCAATTGAAATTAAATCTATAGGTATAATGCAATGTCCTTTCTTTATTTACATTTAAGACAGTGTAAAGGCGATCTTATAGTTTATCTGCTTTGGTCAAACGTTTCAAAATAGTATAAAAGACACATATACATTCTTCCATCACGCATGAGCATTTTGTTTCTGGTATTATGTATTTCAGACAATGATAACGTTGTGCTCTTTAAGGTTTATAGGAACCAGATCCGTCTGATTACCTCATGATGCTCGTAAGTCATCAAACGGTAACATATCAGATCCGTCCGATTTCTAAGTGATGTTCGTAAGTCATCAAATGAGTACATTTTGATGAAAAGGGAAAAAAAAAATGTTAATCTCCAGATCATATGCTATAAAATATTCATCTGATTTATATACACTCCATAATATAAACACCCCACCATCGTAAGGCACCACATAGTAAACATGGAAGCATAAGATTTCAATATTACTTCGAGTACAAAATGATGATGTTCTACATGTATCAAAAAAAGTATTTTTGCCTTTATCATGAAATAAGAATCACTAAGAGTCCCAACGACATTTTACAAATGAGGGCGAAAACATTTAAACCAAAAGATAGAAAAAAGCGAATGAATTTTTTAATTATGAATTAAGAACTTATGAATCGGGAAAAAAGCAATCTAGTTTTTAATTTCAAAGACTACAGGAAAACAAGTAACTACACAACTTTCAATATGATACAAAATCTTAGATACATAAAAAATATACTTTTGCTATTTTGTATTCATCAGCATCTAATACAGTGAGTGATTGTTAATAATGTGCTGGGAAATTTATAGATAACAATGTGCCCTTACACCTTCTTTCAGCCTTTTGGGCCTAAATGTGTTCCATATAAGTCATTAGATTAAACTGTCATTGATTCTGCTTGCATTATGCAATGTCCTTCCACTTAATTCTAAGACAATGTTATGTTAAAGTTTTATTTTGCTGATCTTAAGTTTCAGAATAACATTAGAGACACACATACCACCATAATGCATAACGGTTGGGAGGGGGTGTGTGTGTTCTGTTTTGTTATTTTAGACAGTGGTAACATTTATGGTTTTATAAATACTAGATCTGACGGATTACTTATCAATGCTTGTAAGCCATCGAAAGCGTTGAATTCAATTTAAAAAACAAAACGCCGCTAAGTCTGCTGATCGCATGCCATGTAATCATCTACAATTTGTATATACACATTATAATGCACACACACAAAAAAAGAAAAAAATCCCTCGATGGTAAGGCACCATACAGTAAGCATGAAAGCAAAAAAGTTTTGTTATGTCAAGACAACATGAAAATGTTTTACAGGTCTTTACAAAAGAATAAATGCTATTAATACAAAAAAGAGATAAATGAACTACAAGGAATTTTTTAAATAAAGAATTAATATTTAAACAAAAATGATTCTAGAAAACATGCAAACATTTCAGTCAGGATTTATAAACTCAAGAGAGACAATCCAACTGGAAACAATGAAAAAAAAAAAAAAAAAAAGAAAATTGCAAATCCTTGCTTGCAATTATTGTTTGTTAAGAATCTCTACCAATGGTAGCTTTCCTAGAAACGACAAGACTGGATAAGGAGTGACCATAGCAAATCGATCTTCTTGGTTATTGATGGTATTCTCTGGAAAAACACATCTACTGTGAGTCAATGATTTTAAGTAGCTCAGCTACCATCTGCCGTTTTCTTGTCATCTCACATTCTTTGGTGTGACCTTCGGGAATCTGTCAAAAGAAAATGTGTTCTGTGCTCGGTGTGACCTTCGGGAATCTGTCAATTACTACATTTTTTGAAAGGAGTGGGGGGGGGGGGGGGGGGGGGGGGGGAGATGAGCGAATTCTAAGATCTTTCTCTAATGTTTCTCCCTAGAAGAGCTCTTGAAATAGCACACTGACCCGACCGAATCGTTCCTCAGAAAATGAATTGAAAACAAAGTATACCCTCAGAACATGGAAATGATCTGGTCTAGGTCTTTGCCAATGATTCAGGTCATATTCCTTTCCCCTGGACAATGCTGGGCTACAGTGAGGGTGTGGAAAAAAAAAAAAAAAATCAAAAGGCAAAAAATGGGAAGGGGTTGGGGAAAACGAACAGTTCCTTCCAGACTCGGAAATAATTTGAGGCACTTACAGACCGGAGCAACGTATGCAAATGATGGGAAACCCCTGGGGCCAGGGGTGATGGCGTGTTACAGGTGTAAGACGCTGCCGTCAGCGAACAGTCCACGTTTCAGCAGTTCCCTCACTGCAGCACCCAGCAGACGCCTGAAATGTCCTTGTACGCTGTCTGGAAGAGCTTTCCTTGACTGGAGAAAATCGAGATGACGTTGGCTTGTGCCCACGACCACGTGTGTCCGGTGTTGACCTCAGCGGTGAGATTGAAAGCCAGCTGGAGGAGAGAGTCGTGTCCAACGTTACCATGTGGCCGCTAAGATGGTGTCCAGGTCAGCCCGTGGTCGGTGGCTGCCTAAAATAAGGCCTCTGCAAAACAACCCTCATAGCTCTACTTCACTCAGCTCCTTTCAAAGTGGAAAGAAATGTGTCAAAGTAGTGTGGGCTTAGTAGGCTCGATACCCCCTTCACACCTTACCTCTCCACCTCCATCCCACCCTACCCCACCCCCATCCCCTTACTAAAAGAAAAAAGGCTAGGCCCTTAACATGTGTGTCAAGAGAAAGACTGAGTGGGACGATTCTGTAGCCAGGTGTTATCGACATCTCACACACACCCACACACACACACACACACACGCGCGCGCGCATGCGCGCGCACACGCATGCACGCAAACACACACACACACACACACCACACACCACACACACACACACACACACACACACACACACACACACACATGCGCGTGCGTGCGTCTAAAGAGGACTATAAAAAATAAACACGTGTATCTTTATTTGCTGGAATAAGTCTACAGCTGTATTTCATCTCCTGACGGTAGCGTATATGAATCTGGCCAGTGTATGAATGTTTGCCATATATGTTTGTGCACGCATACTTCGGATATATATGTGCATGCGTGCGTGTGTATGTTGTGTGTGTGTGTGTATATATGTGTTATGTGTGTGTGTGTGTGTGTGTGTGTGTGTGTGTGTGTGTGTGTGTGTGTGTGTGTGTGTGTGTGGTGTGTGTGTGTGTGTGTGCGTGCGTGTGTGCGTGCGTGTGTGTGTGTGTGTGTGTGTGTGTGCGTGCGTGTGTGTGTGTGTGTGTGTGTGTGTGTGTGTGTGTGTGTGTGTGTGTGTATGTGTGTGTGTGTGTGTGTGTGTGTATGTATGTGCGCGCGCGCGCGCGCGCGTGTATGCATAAACCTAAGTCAGTATGCCCATGGGAGTTAAGAAAGTACACATCTGTATATTTTCATTACTTACTGCATGGCGCATTGAACTTTGCGACATTTAGGTATTGCGACGCACAAATGCTGTCCACGATGATGATGATGATGATGATGATGATGATGATAATTTCAGTTTCAGTTTCATCAACGAGGTGTCACTGCGTGAACTAAGCCACACAACGCTAAACTAC